>PVIR01004512.1:28755-78599 GCA_004026965.1 Petromus typicus
CCCCCTCCTCTTCCCCCTCCCCCCCCTCTATCCTTGACTGGCAGAATTCGTACAGATAGGTGGAGTAAGGCAGTTCAATTCCACAGTTCACTTCCGGTGGCATAAAGACATCTTCCCCTCTCTCGCTCTTCTGTTGGGCCTGGAAGTGAAATACACACTAAATGGTTTGTTACCTTAAAGAGAAACCCGAGATAACAAGGAATGATACATTGTTTTATTTTTTCTAAAACTTCTTTCCAAGATGACTCTGAATTGGGAAAATGATACTACAGTTCTCGTAAGGATTTTTTTTTTTTTAATTTGAAGCTATTTTTTAAAAGCCCCAGAGGAGTTGCCAACTTCTTGTAGCAGTAATCCTATGCCTTCCATAGGTTTTGCAAGGTAGAGGGGACCTGCATTGCCAGGCTGATTGGGTAGATGAGATTCCACATTCCATAAAAAACAAGCTTTTCATGTCTTTTTGTGTTCTCATTGTCAGGATTTAAAACCGAGCAACATTGTAGTCAAATCCGATTGCACGTTGAAAATCCTAGACTTCGGACTGGCCAGGACAGCAGGCACAAGCTTCATGATGACGCCGTACGTGGTGACGCGATATTACAGAGCCCCGGAAGTCATCCTGGGAATGGGCTACAAGGAGAACGGTAGGGGTGCTTTGGAAACCGGGAAGAAAGTGGGTTCATGGATTATAGAGCCGAGGAGAATGGTTTCTTTCATATATGCACATTGATCAAAAAATAGAACTGCCAGCTTTCATATTCGGAGTTTGTTATTTTTAAGAAAAATGCTGCTGAGAAAAATCACTCATTCAAGATGTGAAGAACGTTTCTGTGATTTCTGTGAAGTAAGCTTTGCCAGAAGAGCCCCGAAATGGTACAGCAAAAGAGAATTGTAAATGGAGTCTGATTAAACGGCCAAGGGGGTAAGGATTAGCATGAAGGGCGGAGATACTAGGAAAAAGTGCTGTTTGAGTTGAAACGGAGGGACCAGTGAGGGTGGAAATAGCAGGACGTCCATTCCTCTTACTCACCTGGCTTAGACCAAGGGCTCCTGTTCAAGGGAAGCGCCAGAGAGAGAGCCCTTGTGAGCCTTCAGGGAAGAGCCACGCTGGAAAAACCCATCGTTCCTCAAGTAGAACTAGAAGCTTACTTAAAAGTACTCTGTAAGTCGTGTTTAGCTTCTCGATTGTGGGGAAACTTTTTACAAACTCCAGAGATAACAGACAGGAAAAATATTAAATTTTTAGCGTATTAATTTCAGAAAGAAAATCGAGTATAGGTGAACATTTAAAAGAAGGGTTTATTAAAATGTATTCAAATTGGATTCTAATTGACTAAAATGAAGAATTTACAAACTGCTTGCTAGAGAGCTTTGAAATAATGATTTTGTTCAGAATTTCTCTTATAAGTAATGTAGTATATTAAGAAATTTATTTGATATCCTTAGAAATTAAATTGGTTTCAAACTAGGCTTGTATATATCTTCCCCATGTACCCTTCTAATGTGGTTGTATATTCTATTTAGTCCTAAGTAATCTACTTTCATACATTCTATAAAAATAATTATTATTGTATTCTTATGTATACATATTTCCGGATACTTCATGAAAATTTCCTGGCCTCTGAAGACAGCTAATACTTCTATGAATTTGTACAGAGGAAGGAAAATTAATCAGCTTTAAGAAGGGCAAGTTAAACACCAAAAATCAAAAAACCAGGCATGGTAGCATGCACCTATAATCTCAGCACTCAGAAAGCTGATGCAGGAAGATTTCTGTGGGTTCAGGGCCAACCTGGGCTGCATAGTGAGTTCAAGGCCAGCCTGCCAGAACTACAGAGGAAGACATTAAACCTTCCCCCACTTCTCCCCAAAAAAGGCAAGTTCACCTTTGTGGCCAGTGTCAGAGGTGAACGTAGACCCTGTCCTGAGGAACTGGATTGCAGAAGCTTTTCAAAAGTTACTTCTTTAAAATCAGAGAGGAATCATTTGAAAAATCAAAAACGAAGGGCCATAGTTGACAGTGACTTACTATATGCACCAAGAGAGCTAGACCCCAGGGTCTTGCATGGCACAATGAGCATCTGAGGTAGTGGACAAAGTACTCCCTGACCTGATCGCTGTGCATTGTGTTCATGCATCATGTCACATTGTACCCCACACAGGTATAATGACCATGTGTCAAGAAAAGAACAAGAATTCAGGATGTTGGAGAGTGGGCTCTGAATTTGCCCTGCCTGGTTTTTTAGCCCTTTGCCCTATGGGGTGCAGGAATTCAAACCCCTTTCCTCCTGTCATGCAAAGGGATGCACGTGGCTCCTTGTGTTTGGCTTCTCAGGTGCATGGTGAAGTGTCAGAGCGCCCCTGTGCTGCCCTCTCCGGCACAGAGGAAGGTTCTGCAGACCCCCGCTGGCCCCCGGGCATGCCCCTGTCCTGCCCCGCACCCACCTCCTTCCCTATGGAGCAGTGCAGCCTCCTGTTGTTGCTCAGAGACCCCTTTGTCCCTGTGAAAAGCGAATGGGGAGGGGTGGATGAAGCTGGCAAGAGAAAGCGAGGCATGCTTGGTTAGCAAGGACAGCGAGCGAGGAATACATGGAGGTCTGTGCTTCACACAGCTTAGCACCTTTTAGCTGTTTTTCTCACTTCACTAATACATGACTGCCTTATGCGTGTGCTAATTTATCACACCCCACTTTTCTCTACATATTTCAAATAGAAATTAAAGCAGGTATTCATTCAGAAGCATAATTCTTGACAATCAGTCGGCATCCTGGGAATTCCAGTTTGCAACGAATTGGGGCTCCACCTACTTGCAGTTCTTGGACTGAGCTGAACAGGCCCTTATTTTGAACACACACATGCATGCACAAACACTCACACACACACAGGCACACACACACTCAAGACTCTAGCTGCCTTCTCTACATAAGTGGATAGAATTAAAAAATGGAAACTGCCACCTTGCAGGTTGTTGAAGGTGATAAGTGACATTAGAAATCTGATGACTGATATTAGAAATACACCTGGGTGACTTTTGGCTCTCACCTGTCATGGAGATGTTTTGTTTAGCTACTGCTTTTCTGTACCACTCTGCCATCAGCAGAGTGGCAATCTTCAACACCTGTACAGTAATGCTTGTTTGTTTGTTTTTTTTACTTTTTTATTGTGAAAAACATACATTTTATACAAATACCATGATCATACTCAGCACTGACAGTTTATACCACTGTATGACCTGATTTGATTTTCATTTTTTCCCATTCCCCTTCCCACCCTAAAACCCCCCATCCCTTATACATGTAAGCTTTGTTTTCTTTTTTATTACTATCACAAATTTTTTCTTTCCCCTTGTTACTGACCCCCACCCCATTGCCCTTTGAAGAGTATAGAGCATTCATTTGGAGTCTTCTACTTAACACTGTTAACGCAGAGCACAGCTGTGGTTTCTAGTCACCTGTTGGCCACCTCTGGTAGGAGGTGAAAATTGTACCTTCTAATCAAAGTGCTTTTCCTCCTCCGTCAGAGGTCATGACCTTAGTTAACTCTCCTCTCCTCCCTTTTCTTCACTTCCCTTTCGCTCCTGTTCCAGTGGATATATGGTCTGTGGGATGCATTATGGGAGAAATGGTTCGTCACAAAATCCTCTTTCCAGGAAGGGACTGTATCCTTGTACCTTTTGCCGCAGCTTTTCCTGTTTTGTTTCCTCTCCCTTGAAACACGTAATCAGTTTTTACCAGGAGAGTAAAGGTAGAAGCAAAAAGTTGGGTAAGTGATGTAATTATAACTTTTAAAATGATCATTCCTATAAACTGACCAATACCGCAGATTACCTACCACAATGACTTCTTGTAATTACATTTCCTATGGGATTTTTCTTCTGAAATGACTTTCTTACCTCTAACTCTAGTAGCAATGTTATTTTTGTTCATAAATAACAGAGGCCATCCAACCCCAAATGATTAGATTATAATTATCTTAATACTTAGCAAAAAAAGCCCCTGGATCCAAATAATTTTTTATCTCCTTTGAGCTAACATGCTAAGCTTCTGTCTATGGCTTTGTTGATTGAAATTACTCTTAATTATATAAAATTTTTAATAGGTCAGTATAGCATAATTTCTTCAAAACCTGAATTTTCACATTTAAAAAATTATTATTACTACTAAAATGATTACAGGCCAGGTGAGTTTAAAACAGGCTTCTCTTTTTTGACTTCAACATATGTCACAGAAGTAGGTAATTGCTTTTCCAACTGAGTTTAGAATTTCATAGGTCAGTGTGGATTTGAATTCTCCTACTGGGTCCTGTGATAGATTTTGTCAGAAATTTCATAGACAGCTACTTATACGGTGGAATTCTTAGGCAAATGAGGTGGCCAATAGCACGCTGTCTAATAAAGGTGCACATCTATGTTTGTGGTATACAGGAATAAAGTTTACATATTAGTAGGAAAATATACATTTATAAATGCAGAAATAACTTGCTAGCACAAACCTTAGGCAACAATAACTGACAACTTTAACACTAATAATACAGACAAATCCAGTGTATTTATTACATATTAATTTGTTGGAAATTGGCAATGAAAAAACATGATGCAAACTCTTAACTACTCGGATTAAGAAAGCTCAATTGAGGAAGCTTTTATGATACAAGAGCTATGACTTTTTTATCATCAAGAAAGTGGGTCAGTAGTACAAAGAATCTGATTAAATTACATAATCAGTGTCACCATGAACATGCATTCATAGAGACGTCTATTCCTTGTTGAAAATTAATGAAATAATCTTTCAGTTTCAATGAAGGCAATGGCATCTTCCAGCTCTTCCCCGGCCAGTAGGGGGAACTAACCTCGTGTTAGTGTGAATCTGAAGTTACAGTCTGAATTCCTATGTGTGGTCCATGTAAAATCCATAACTCCTACTGAAGATGAAAAAAACCCATGCAAAATATATCATCAATAATTTTACAGTGATCTGTATTAAAATGACAATATTTTTAATATACTGGACTAAATTACGTATTTTGTTAAAATTAATCTCATTTGTCTATTCTAATTATTTTTGGAAAGAATCTTAGTAAACTTATAATTACATGTATGACTGTTAATTTTTTCTGTTGGGTAGTTCTGCTGTAGAACACAGGATAACACTGTTGTGGCCTTTTATTTATAATTAATTTTAATGTGCTAAATTATCATTGACTTTATGTTTCTATGTCTATGTGGTGAAGTATCATTTTTACCCTCACATTTTACATCACCATTTTGAAAAATTTCATTTTACTTTAAATTACCCATTTATCATTTGGAGATCAATCACATGGCCCATATAGTTGATCAGGACAATAGTATAACCCACATTCACATTTAACTTAACCAATCTCATCCAAAGATAGGAATTGTTTGCTTTGTACTTCTGCCTTGGGGGGGGGGGTCATATATTTCAAACAAACAAAAAAGAACCTGCCAGTCAATGTTCAGCGTGAAGTTCATGGCCGGGTCCCGCCAGTGCACTTATTAGCGGGGGACAGAATGCTTCCAAAGGTCTCATTTCTGTGTGATGTTGCTGTCACCGGTCGCCGGATTTCCATACAGCCGGCTGTTCTCTGAGATTTTAGTTCTCCGTGCACTTACCTTAGTAGTTTTTCTCCTGTTTCATTAGTTTAAATTTAAGAGTTAATAATACTGAGAAGAACTAAAATTTTGTTTAAAAACAAAAACAAACTCTAAAGAAACAGATCAATCCTAACCCCAGTGATCATACTTCTTCTTTCTAAAAATTATTCTCTTGGAGACTCTTTCCTTTCCTTTAATTCTAATTTGTTTTGGAAAAAAAAGTTTGGAAAGGAAATCAAATTGTACCAAAAAATCAATACCTAAAATTTATGTCTTTGATAAGTGTGATCCTAGAATTCAATCACAATACAAAAATGATGTGAATTGTGAGAAAGGGTTGTATTTTGTGCTTCTTTGCCACAGCGGCTTGCTGCACAAAGTTAAGTCCTCTGATAATCCAGCGCTATCTGTGGAACTGAGTCTGCAGTCAACATTCAAAGAGGAAATTACAAGACATTCAGCGCAGGAAACTGTTTACTTACATTTAAGCTTTTGCTGAATTATAGACAAATAATTTTCAGTGAAGTAAGTTAGAAGAGATACTGCTTAAAAAAGTTTCCTTTTGGATTTAAGCTGTTTTTCATTCTACATACAATTAGAGTTTTGATTTAGTATTTTAAGTGATGATGACATTTTAAAAATAAACCATAAGAGTCTCTACTAAAAAATGGACAAATACACTTTGTAGATTTGGAGTGGAATTATCTTATTAATCTTTATATGAAATTATTATTTTATGAATAGAGCTTTTATCAAAAATAATTTCAGTGACTGAACTTCCCTCACTAAACCCTGTTCATCAGATACGAGATTCGGGTTACTTATGGGAAGCAAAGTATTTAGTCTATTGAAATAATGCCAGCTTTTGCTGGGAGTAAAATCAAAGTTTAGTGTCTGCTAATTGATGCCTTGACTTCTTCCAACATCTTTCAGACTTGAAAAACTTCATGTTCTCTTGGCTTTCATTTAGCATTGTAACATGAAGCATAATTATCAATTACTTCATATTGATAGTTATATTAAATTTCTGAGATTCAAAAATGATGGGATAATGCTAACCCTAATCAACATTATTCCTCTTTCTTCACACAACTTCTCTTTGTGAGCCCTGAAGAAACACAATGAAACACACCTGGAAATGTTACACAGTTGTCATCTGTGACTGACATTTTAACTTAAAACTATCTTCGTATATTGAAAAAGACAGTGGAGATGTTTTGGTAGTTGATCTGATCCACATGATATCAAAAGATAGTGTATGGATTACTAAATAGGAGTTAGAAAACAAATACAATGTAAAAACAAAAAAATACATATTTACTTTTGTACCCATTATTAGTTTCTTAATGATTTTAATATCCAAAGGGCTATTTCGTAAATTTTTATCATGTAATTAGCTTTAAAGTGTGCATACATTCTTAGACACCTAATTTTCACTTTCACATTGCAGACATATTTGCTAACATACATTAGCATGACAGAGTATGCAGCCTTACTAAACCTCCCTAAACCTATGCACAGTTGCAGGCAGAGAGCAACGTATATGACAGTTCTACCTATTTTTTTTTTACAGAGAACAAATAAGAGCATCGACTCAGATTTTGTTCCTTCCAATAATAATTTATAGTTAGTTTTATGATGCTTTCTTAGGAAGTTTTTAAGGACTATTGAGTCGCTCTATTCCTCCACCTGTCCCGAGTCCAGCAGGGTCATACCACCTTCTTGGTTACCCACAATTTCTGTGGTATTGGTTCATTTTCGTGATCTCTTTTCCTTGAGATATAGATACATATTTCTTTCTACCTTGCTTTTTTACTGTTATCCTTCAAATAGTGGGACCTTCTTTGGCAAACCTGTGATGTTCCCTTATCTAGAATTCTTGGCCAGATGTCTCTAGACCAGAGCGATTATCCAGATAAGCACACAGCACTGACTTAAAAATTCTATATCTCAAGTATAGTCTTTCCAAATTAAGTAGATAGTTACTCTGCATCTGTAATCCTGGCACGTCAGGTGGCTGAGTCAGGAGAATGAAAAATTCCACACTTGCCTGACTCACAATTTAAAAAGCAAGCAAAAAGATAAATGAAAGAGGTTATAACTCAGTGCAAAAGTCCTAGATTCAGTTCCCAATAAAATACGCACATACACATACACCCACGGACACATACAGTCACATACAAAGAAAACGTTTAAACTTCTATGACATCTGCTCTTGCCTCCCTTTGGCAAGAACACAAGAAATTTCAATTACAGTGAAAAATGATAGATATGCAACTTTACCAAAAGCCAAAGCATTAGGAACAGGAAAATGAAATGATTTACCAAAAATACGTATGTAGAAAGATAGCAAATACTTGCAAATTCATGGAATGCCATCGCATTTAAAATTTTGAGCCTGAGAAGAAGAAATAGTAAAAGTAAAATGAAATAAAAATTGAAGGTTGGAGATTATTTTATCCAACTAGTGCAGTGATATTTCTTAATCCTTAACGCTTTGAAATAGCAGCACTCCCTTCCTAATAAACTTTGCAGTTAATGCGTAGCTGTGTGACCTAAATCTGTTCCTTAACATCAGAATAATGCAAATTTAATTCAAATGATACAAAAATGTATGACTACGTAAATTCAAGATGTAAAAATTCAGCAGCATTAATCCATAAACACATAGCAAGTACTCACAAATAGGTTTTTAAAATGTTTTATTGTTAAATATTATTATTTAAAAGCAGTTATTCTGACTGTCAGTTTGCTTATTACTCTTTTATAATTATTTTGTGAAAATACAATGAGACAGGATTCACCAAGAGAAGAGCTGGAGATTTTAAAGTTATAAAGAAAGAAAAGGAAGTTTAGCTTCTAGACTCAAGGAGGAAATGCTCTGATTTCTTGGGGTTGGAATATTTCCACTGTGTTTTATGAATTCTTGTTTGTGTTTCTTACTCTGTATGTGCAAAAGATGTATGTTTTCAGTTTGCTTGTGGATATTGGTAGCCTCATAGTTTAAAATACTGCACTTTTGTAAAATAACTAAATGTGTAACTGTTGAAACAAAATTTCCAAAGAAATGTTTTGATTTTTAAAAACTAAATCATCTTGCTGCCATACCTTGAAGTATCAGTGAAAGAAAATTAATGAGAGCAAACCATCTGAATCCAATGCTAAGTGAAATAAAATTAAATATATTAAAGTGAGAAGGAGCACGGTCCCAACAATTGTGTTCCCGGAGTCACACCAGCTCCTCCAGGGGAGCCATTTTGTTTCCGCAGCATGTCAATCAGCTCTTGGAGATGGCAGAATCCCCAGGACATTCTACATGAAAGCTGGGAAGATGTCTTTTGTCAGTTTGAGAGATTTCAGTCCACTGTTGATTGATTTCAGTCCACTTTGGGAGGAGGCTGCGGAGAAGATGAACACAGTTGTGGGGTGCGTGGGAGAGACAAACAGAGGGGAAGAGGCGGAGCTCTACTGTGTCCTCTGAGGTCCCGCCCACCTGCGGTGGCCTGACTTCCCTTCCCCCACTCCTGGAGGACCCACTACCTTCTAAGAGCTCTGCCGGCCAAGAAGGATGCTTTGAACATACGGGTCTTTGAGTGACCATTAAGATCCAAGCCTCCAAACCCGCACAGCCCAACAATTACTTACTCGTGAGTTATAACGTGAGATATTAGACACTGTTGTAATACCCGTTGTAGGGCTTCTTTATTGAGGTTTAATAGCAAGAACCTAAGTTATATCACTTCTAGACTTTGGCTAGAAGTAAAGAAAAATGATAGTTTATAATAAACTTTTTCTGGCAATAATATGGCATATTGTAAAATGTTTTCAGAAGATTAATAGCCATTGTTTTAGTAACATCAAAATTTACTTCACAAGGAAAATGACACCATATCTGAGTGTTTTGGTGGCAGAAGAGCTTGCTGTCTACCTTTGGGAATTCTGATGATGGCAGATGAGGTGAGCAAATCATAGTCAGAAAATGAATAGAGCAGCCAGAATAACATGCTCATAGCTTACTGAACAGGACTCAGGGAGCTGTGGTACTTTATCACATTGTCTCAGGAACCATAAAAGTCCAGTTCGCAACAGTGAGGAAATTTACTCATTACTTCTGAGATTTATGAGTAACCAGTATGTGCCATGATATTGTGAAAATTTTACAAAATACTCTGGTCTCACCTTCACAAACAATCATCTACTATTGTGCATATATATATTTGGAGGGGATATGTACCACTGCCTCTTCCCTGCCCAACAAGATGCAAATATTTTTTCTTATTTCCTGTTACTTGGGGTGATTAATTCACAAAATTTGGGACAGGGACCTTCTATTTAACAATAATTCTACCTTAAATATGTAATAATCCATAAAATGTCATGCTCTCATAATTCACCCTAATGGATTTTATCATCTTTAAGCACACAGGTTTCCCACACTGGAGCCATTAACAGGGACAGTGAAAATGGATAAAATTAAATGGTATTAGAAAGATCTCCAGGGTCTTTTCCTGAACTCTACACCAAGCTAAAGAAAAATGGAACTTGATATGGACACCAGAAGTTCTTGTCTAGAGTTTAATCTGTCTTATTATTTGTTTTTTAGAAAAGTTTTATTGGGGAGAGGGGGGGCGAGGGAGAGAGGGAGAAGAAAGAGGGAGAGCACTTCTGTCTAAGAGAGACAGAAGGGGGAACCCCGACAGGTGGGTAACCCCTGTCTTATTATTTTTATACAACGTGTTTGTGACCTATTCAGCCTATCCAAAGTTGAAGGTAAATTTGAAAAATATGCTCTTTTTTTTGAGACAGGGTCTCATTTTGTAGTTTAGGCTGGTCCTGAACTCACTGTGTAGCCCAGGTCAGCCTAGAACTCACAGCAGTTCTCCTGCCTCTGCCTCCCGAGTGCTGGCATTACAGGTGTGAGCTGCAAAGTCCAGTATATGTATGGTACTGATTGCTGATGGGTGTGACTCACCACACCTGGCATTGTTGTGTGTGGTTACTGGGGATCAGACTACGGTCCTTGCATTTGCAGGCGCTAGAACTACTGAGCTAAATCCCCAGCCCAACATGATCCATTTTTATTTAGAAAGTTGGTACCCTAAAGAAACACAAATTCACAAAAGAAAAACTGGGAGGCATAGAAGTCATTAGTCAGCAACTGTCCACAACCAACAGAGACACAAAAGAAACAGGAAGTAGAACTCCACTTTGACCATCTGCTTCTATTATTGATGTTGTTGTTATTTAAGGAATATGTGAGAGAAAGTTTAAAAAAGAAGCAAGGGATTCTAGTCCAAAAGATAAAACTGATCAGTTTTGGGAGAGAAGTGATTTAGTCATTGCAAGTTGTACTTTAAGGTTATGATTTAGTTGGCAATATAGAATAACTGCACTTTAGACACTGCAGACATTTTCCAGAATCAATGATGATTCCAACAATGAAATGGCTTTCTCAAGTTTTGTTTCCTTTACGTAGTGAGTGGGGGTCTTCCCCCATTGGAGTGACTGATTATATATGTGAAAATATGTAATGATAGCTAAGTAGGAAAGAAACTTTTGTTATATATATTTAATAACTACATTTAATACATATATATTTATTTAGTGTTAGGTAACTAATATTCATTGAAGAATCACTATATATCAAGCAATACATGTTTCTTAAGTCCTAGACAAGCCCACAGCAAAAGGTCTTCTTTCTGGTGCAGGGCGTGGTGGCTCACGCCTGTAATCCCAGCACTCGGGAGGCAGAGGCAGGAGGATTGCTGTGATGTGAGTTTGAAGCTGAGCTCAGGGCCAGCCTGAACCACAAAGCGAGACCCTGTTTCAAAAACAAACAAACAAAAAACAAACAAAAAGGTCTTCTTTCTGAATGCTTAAGTGTAGCCCAGCAAGAGACATCACAGCTTACTGAGTTTTTAGATCTCTGTATTTAACATCTATCTCTTCCACAATGTGACAAGCAATAGCTACACCAGTCAGTAGCAACTTGACAGGTCACTCTGGACAGGAGGATGATTTTAAAATAAATTGGAAAATAAGTGCATTTCCAGAGTGTTTCTGGTTGTCTTTAATCAGAGATTCTCCCAGTAATTCGGTTGGTGAGAAGGACCTTCCCAGAAGTCACCACCTTGTCAATAACAAAGGGCTGCACAACCGTTTGCTCCTGTTTTCCTGAGATGTCTGCATGCCACTGGCTTGCCGGAACCGGAAGCAAAACGGACTTGCTTCTCTGGGCCTGCTCATCCCCTTCACAGCTGTCTCCGTTTCGCTACAGTGATCACTCTGTTAGGTGCGAAGTCAAACAATGGAAACTGTCTTAACTCCAGTGAGATTTTCACATTGCAAAGAATCTCACAGGAATTCCTTTAAGGCCACCTCCAAATTACAGGCTGTAATTTGGATTGTGAACGGAGCAAAATGATACCGGACTGCTCGCTTCACGCATTCTCCCTCTTGCTCCTACCAACATCCCTTAATCAGCCCCTTCGCCCCATGAAGGCCGATCTTTCTGACCTTACCCTCAGAACAAGTGGGTGACCAAGGAGTGGTTTCACGTTTTGCTTCACCTGCTCCGTTGTGCCCGTTCCCTGCCTGCCCTCTGCTCTGCTTCCGGGTTTAAGTTTTGGATGATAACTGGCAATAGCAGAGAGGCTGTGATTTATCCTGAGAGTCCAGAATTCTCTTCATTTCCAGTATCAGAAATGTCAGCTCCCTGGCCTTGTGGCTCGTTTCATGTTGAACCTTCCCATTGTTGGAAGGCAGCATTTCTTCCCATTAAAAGCAACTGTGTGTATAAGACTGTGACAGGACTTCCGGCTTAGGAAGTCTGTCCCTAAGGAGCAGAGTCAATGAAGCTGAGCCAGCGTTCCAACGCCTTCATTCTTACCCTGACGCTTCACATCTAGGAACTTATTTGTATTTCTCAGTAAGAGTCAATGTGTTTTAGAAAATAAATTCACTTTTTTAAGGTTGCTGGTAGTTTAGCTTTTCTGTTATCTAACTGTGGTACATAAAAGAACAAAAGAGAAACTGATTTGCATGGTTCCCGTATCAACACAGGCTGGAATAATTCACTATGCAAATCAGCAGGGTTCCAGCGCAGGAATGCAAATTAGAGCTTTTAAATCACAAAGGGAAGAAATCATTGAATTATAATTGCGAAGTCATTTTATCCTATACACATTAGGTAGATTCGGACAGTATGATTAGTTCATCTGTACAGCAGAAAGGGCCTGACGTTCGGAGTTCACTCTTATATTTTAAACCATGAGCGATACTGACCTCTCTTCCAGCCAGACGATTACTCTGTGGCGTGAGTGACCCAGTGTTCCAGTGTTTTCATTTACTTGTTGTTCTATTCCTGTGTTCTTGTTTATCCTCATTTCATTTTTGTTTTCAGTTGACATGTGGTCAGTAGGGTGCATCATGGGAGAAATGGTAAAAGGTGCAGTGCTGTTTCCTGGCACTGATCGTATCCTTCTTAGCCGCCAGGGGGCTCTCTGGGGTCACTCTGAAAGAAATTCCCCACTGGGTGTCCAATATCGCACGGCCGAGGGTACATATTCGCTGCCCTCCCGGCGTCTGAGACTCGAGCTTGAGCTCTAGGCATCTGGCATCCGTTAGACTCGCCTTTTCTCTTACTAACCCTTCCACGGATAGTGCAGGATCAAATCAGAAAGACTCAACACTGTGTAGACAGATCAGACTCGATTCAGTTGTGCCAAGTTGGGAAAGGGATAGACTCCTTGGTAATATTTTGCTGCTGCTGTACAAGTTTCAAAATTAAGATGCAACGAGGTAAAAATGACAAAACTTTCAGTTTTAAGACTGAAGATTTACACTTTTGCATCGTGAGACATATTCACTTGACCCAGACATCTTTAATCAGGTTTAGGTCCAGCGATACATAGACTTGATTTGACACACATTCAGAGAGCATGCACGTACATTTCGTTTTCAAATCCATCAGCCTCCTCTAAAATTCTTTTTCTCATTCTTTTCATGTATCAGAATATTACCTTTAAAAGCTGCTCTTATTTTCATCTTATTAACAAGTGCAATAATGAAAGCCTTGTTAGTTACTACTAATTATATAATATGCACATGAATGTATCATTTCAATCACTTGGATTAGTAAAACTGGTTCTCTTTCAAAGGACAGTTATAAGATTCAAGGCTCTTAGTATTAAATAGACGTGAAAGTTGTGAGATTCATATGACGAAGTGTAATGAGTTCCACTATAGTGCTTAAAAGTAACTTTCCAGCTTGTTAGTTCAATGCCCTTTACCATGTCTCTTAAGAAAATGTTATGTGTTCGTTACATTAAAGATAAAACCGCTGCCTTTTCAGATGATCATAACTCAAAAGTGAAAGAGTAGTTAATAGAGGCTTTGACATCTAATTACACTAAACTAATCACTAACACAAGCTTTTAATATCTGTATTAAAATTCCTATCAAATGTCTATAAAGCAATGTGCAAAGTTGAGGATTAACATATTATATATTCTAGATGTGTAAAGTTCTATGCACATTTACAATATTGCATATATAATTCTTTTATATATGTATATATTTTACATTTGAAAAGTAGTTTAGATAATGAATAAGCACTCAATTTTTCATGAATGAAAAACTTAATATACTTCAATTAGTTAAAAATAAAGCTGTATTATTTCTTATTTATGACTCCTTAAAAACTTTTTTCTGGTGTTATATATGGCACACTTATTTTTAAAATCTTTGTCTATGTTGCTACTGTTTTACAGATACATTTTATTGAATAATATTTATAAATTTCACACATTCATGTTAATAGTAATGCTATTTTAAAGGTATGTTGGCTTGATAAAAATAAAATTCTGAAAATATGATATATTTTATTTGTAGTAAATTATAATATATTTAGCATTTGAATACAAATTTGTAATAATTTTGGCCATTTTAGAGAGTTTTTTGAAAAGAGACATTTGTGTAGTTTTTACTTTTCATCATAGTTGAAATAATTGATGACTGAAATGAATATTTGCCATCCATAGATTAAAATGATTTTTATTACTTTCCTTACATTTTCTATTAAAGAAAATTCAAAAGATTTTCACAACTGAGTTGTTAAACCTAGATTAACATTTAATAGAATCATTTATTGAAAGAAGTTATTTGACTATTTTTTTTTATTTGGCTGTCAAAATTCTTTAAAAATAACAGATTAGGGACCAGGGATTTAGCTCAGTGGTTCCAGCACCTTCCTTGCAGGTGCAAGGGTCTAGGTTTGCTCCCCAGAAACCACTTACAACAATGCAGGGCATGGAGACTCACACCCATCAGCAATCAGAACCACATACCACAGCGTGGGGTGTGGTGGTTTACACCCATAATCCCAGCACTCAAGAGGCAGAGGCAGGAAGATTGCTGTAATTTTAAGGCTGAACTAAAGGCCAGCCTGAACTACAAAAGTGAGAAACTACCTGCCTCAAAAAACAAAACAAAGCAAAACAAAACAAAAAACCCCAACACCTCTCCCCCCCAAAAAACAGATTAGATTGTAATCCTACAAAGTTATTTTTAGATGCCCTCAATGTTTTGATACTGAGCTCTTCTGATGACTGGTGGTTAGTTTTAAATCAATCTTTTTAAAGAAAATTATGGGTACTGGGTATGCCCGGTTAGTCTTTTAAAGCGCAAGAGAGATCATTTATTTTCTTAGAAGTTTTTAAATTGACAGAACTCTGCTTGGAATACTGTCCAACTCTGGTATTGTCAGTTTTATTTTTAAATTTGTTGCTAAATGTTGGTTTAAAACAATACTACCTTCTTTGAATTTAAATTTTCATTTTATTGATTGCACAGAGGCTTAGCATCTTTTCCTATGTTTATTGGCATTATTATTTTCTCCTTCATAATATGTCCTTTGTAGTTCTCAATTTTTTTCTATTGTGTTCATGTTGTTTTTCCTCTTCACTGGTTTCACTAGCACTGAGTCACTGTCAGTTTTTATGTTGCAGGTAGGTCCTCTTGCTATATTTAGATTTTGTTTTCATGCCTACCACCCTGATTTGCAGTTTAGATCTTTATTTTGAGATTTTTTTTTCTCTGAAGCATATTATTTGGAAAGTCCTTTAATGAAGTCTTTGACAAAATTATATTTTGGTTGGTGCTCCCCTATTTCAAAGATAGCGTACACACACACACACACACACACACACACACACACACACACACACACACATTATATTCTGACATTTAAATTGAGACTTTTTGTTTGTAATGTTGTTGGTGAATAATGTCAGTGTAATAGTCATTAACAAAGAGGTAGATTTTTTTATTCCTTCATTTAGGATTTTTTCTTGATCTTTGGTTATCTGTTATTTTCCTACCAGGTGATCAGGTCTGGATTTGCGTTTATTTACCTCTCTTGTGATTTAAAATTTTCTAGCTTCCAAGCTTTTTTAAATGCCTGGAATATCTCAGCCTTTGTTTCTTCACATAGTTAAATCCTGTCTTCTTTACTCTGTCTGAAATTGGCTGAATGCAAGGGCGACATTCATTAACTCGAGATATTTTTGAGCATTTATCATGAGCTAAGCACTTACTATCTGGAGGGATTTACCAGTTAGTAACTCTTCAATATCCAAGAAACCTGCAGTTGAAGTAATAGTATCTCAGGAGTCAGAAACAGCTACAAGATACAAAGGATTCAAGAGCTAGGACAGAAGGTAGGGATTACCTCCATTCTTCTTAAGTTTAACCATCAAAAGTCCTGTTAAAATATGCCTCTTGTGCTTGTTTTATTGACCTTACATAAGACTGACTGTTCCTTCTTAACCTCAATTGTATATAGATATTTTTTGTGTGTATGTGGGAGATTGAACTCAAAACCTTGCACTTGGCAGGCAGAAGCTGTGTCACTAATCTTTATCTCCAGCCCAACTGTATCTAGAAATATACTCAGAGATGAATGCAACTTCCCAGCATCCTCTCTGCATCAAGCATGTAGTGACCTGTAATGCCTCTTAAAGAAATAGACCTCATACTTCTGTTAGGGTAGGAAATTTATATTAACTCCTTTTCTTTTGGAAAAGGACTTTCATATTTTTCAGCTCTAAAATGCCCATCAGATTTTGTCTTGAAGTCTATTTCTCTGTTTAAAAATGCTAGTCATATCCAGAATCTGGGAAATCAGAAGAATATCATACAATTAGAGGATAGTGCTGTTTACAACAGAGAATTAATTCTGCAAACTCAAAATTAGGTACAGAGTGCAAGTGAGAGGCCCTAAAATTAACCTGCCGTACTTTTATGAAAAATTTGCACCTGCAACTCCTATTAATACATAATGATAAATGTCAAATTCCTTCCTGCTTTTTTGATTTGTAACATAGATTAAAATAGTAAATAGCTTTATAAGACAAGATAGATTGTAGCAAGGAGCATATGCTTCTTATCAGCCTTTGGATATTTCTCGTCCACACAATCCCACTAGCATTTTGCTGCCAGAGAACAAATAGTCTTTTCCTCCATTTGTCAGCTTTGACGTTTTTATGTGGTCTGGCTGATGATATTTCCTCTTCCTGTGCTCATTCATAGTACAAACAGATGTTAGTTAATTGTGCACTAAGTTACTTACTCATATCTTACATTATCAGAACTCAAGGGGCATTTGTGAGAGGAAGCAAACATTTTTAAATGAAAAATAAAATAACCAATAACATTTGTTTTTGCATTGCTAGGGATCTAACCCTGGGAGCCTCACCCATGCTAGGCGTGTGCTCTGAGGCAGCCCCATTTCAAAGGAAGAAAACAGTTGTGAAGGAACCAAATGGTTCAGAACATACACATGAAAATACAGTTCTAGACTCTCTCATATACAGTATATGTGTATATACAGTATATACATACATGCCTGTAATTTATATGACAGATATGTCCATCTTGATCTTGTAATTTTCTTCAAAAGTGAAAGTTCTTTTAAAAACAAATTTTGAGAAGAAATATAATTACTGAAATAAACGAATATTTTCTCCTTTATGTGGGGCAGCCTTTGAATGTCCCATCGGCGGCCCCTCCAGGTGACAGGAGCATGTGCTATCCATTGTCCCCTTGAAGCTGCAGCTCCTCTACATATGTCTCTCGCTGTCATTTTCCATGGCCTTTGCAGGAAACTTACCTGAGGGGGGAAACTAAGGACCAGGATTGTCCTTTCTCTGGAGCATTCCAACTTGCATAGTCTCTGAGATGCCCATAGCAAATAGGTATGGCCCGATCTTCTAGTGAATTTGAACCTATTCTAATTTGTGTCAGAGACGTCTTGACTTAGTAACTCCAAAGAGATGGTTAATACCTTCTACATTGGTATTTCTCAAGATAAAGTCCAAGGTAATTTGGGTTACACTTCCCCTTGGTGTGTTATATCATCAGAGATCTGTGGATGGAGTATCCTATGGATCGATAGGGAGTAGAGAGAGATCTATACTTTTGTAAGTTTCCTATGATCCGAATATTCAGGTTTGGGAACTATGGTTTTATATTCCGATGCTTAATAAATGGCAACATGCTTCTATTTTCTGTCACAGTTCCAAGGCAGACAGTCATTTGCCATAGCACTCTTTCCTGGAGGGCTAATGTAATGCCACAAAATCAGACTTGACACAGTGCTCAGGCAATTGGCTGACTCATGAGAGAAAATAGCCTTTGCTGAAACCATTCTGTATAGACATTGCCATTAGGTAATCTTAACTTTAGGAAAAAGCTACGAATTTGGAGACAACTGCTGGAACTCTTTAAGGTACAAATGGAGGTCACAAAATTTTTGTATAGAAGATTGAGAGCAGGTCTATGAAGGAGGGTGTTAACACCTGAAATCAGGTTTCTAATAACAAGCAATCAAAGATGAGGGAAAACATTAAAAAGGGGAATATTAATTCAAAGGGCACTATGGAATGAGGTCATTAAATAGCTCTTTATGATTCCACTTAGTAGTACCTGAAAGCTTAAGTGTGCATAGCATAAATTAAATTTATAATTATGACCAATATACCCAGCAAGGAATGAGATATTTTTCATATGTTAGGTTCAAACCAACCAGAGAAGCTAAAGCAAGAGAAGTGTCCAAAATTTAAGACTTTAGCCAGTTGATATTAACTGGAATGATTTTCAGTTTTGAGATTTTACATACTAGTGTTTATTATCCACCTATATTTTTATTCTCTAACTATATGCTATGCATTGAAGATCTCTGCAATAATCAACCACATTTGCAAATGATCTTGTCACCACACTTGTAAAATCAAACGTTTTATGTTGTGAATTTAGAATGAGGAAATTTACTGTCACTTCTTACTAAATGCCATCTTCTCTTTTTATTCAATGCCTTTCATAGTTTATATTAATGACAATACTTTATGAAACAGCAGGTCAAAAATATAATAACCCATGTAGTCATTGCTTTGTTTTGACAACTGTGTAGGCTAGAGCTTAATATCTCCTAATATATGACAGTGACGACTTAAGTGTGTTCTAAGGCAGAAAATGCTTTTAAGAAAATAAGTTTCTTTTAAAATTATATATCTAATGTTATTGCTTATCACATAAGCATAACATATATTTTCTGTATATTAAAAGTAATCATTGAGGAAAACTAATATTTTTCCTTAAAACTATTTCACTCTTGTTTCAAATATTAATAAAATTAATTATTTTAAGTAAATATATTGAACTGAAAGACTAGGGAAGAAACTTCAGAAATGTATCTCAAGGAGCCTATGACAAAGATGCCACTAATTTTATGGCCCAATGAAGGCTATTGACTTACTGCATCCATTCCAAATTTACTTTTTGCTTTGCTAAATGCTTAAAATAAGCACTAGACTTGCAGCCAGGAGATAGGACTTCTGGTCTGGGCATAGATGTGATTGGACTATTATTAAGCCAAAGGTTGAATTTAACCAAGTTGGACATAGTGGTTCATGCTGTGAGTTTCTGGATAGCTACAGAAAGATACTTTGACACTCAAACATATATATGTTTATGAAAAGAAAAAAGAATCAATTGGAATCAAAGCATAGACTTTAGAAAAATTTAGTTATTTCAGAGACACAATAAAGATCCGTGTCCTAGTTTGTGAGTCTTTGATAATGACTGAATCAGAAACAATCTAGGTAGGAAAATATGATATGTGCTTCTATAGACTCTGACTCTGACCTATAAACTATTCTTATTTAACAAATTTCAAAATATATGATGCCCCTTAAATACTGTAAAATGATTTGGGAGTACTATTTTAAAAGCACCTAAATATTTTCTAAATAACTTTATAATTCCAGCTAAATGTAATGATAATATATTCATGGGCTGGAAGTATTTTACCAACCCTTGAAAATGACTTATTTATAGAAAATTCAACTTCTTTTTCTCTATTTTAAGTTTTATATCCAATCTATATCATTCTGAGTAAGTTGGACCAACAGTTAAATAATTGTTTCATAACTCGTGGTAATCTTTTTTATAGAGTAGGCCTCTTTTCTTAATTTACAAGAAAAGAGTTTGAATCTGTGCATAAATGCTTAGCTGTTGAAATATATCTAAATAGTTATAGCTTACTTAGGACCACAGACTTTTCCTGAGATTTTAAAATTTTTTTAAGTTTTTAAGACTCTACCTTTGTGTTTTAATTTCTTGTATTTCTAATGAGTCTAACTTATTCCTGTATTCTCACATACTTAATAACTGCAATGAACTTTTCATGAAGCATGTTCTTATTTAATTATTGCTAATGTCTTGTATATGTGGTGCCAAAATAAGCATAATTGGTGCTGTCTCATAAGGAGATATTCTTCAATTTTTCCCATGTGCATGTCATTTCTTGATACTTCATTGTTCTATATGTATGCTTTTCATTAGAATAACTGGGAGTTATGTAGGCAATACAAATTCTCTTTAGTCAAATTTTAAGGAAGATAGAAAAGATTTGCAGATTAACTTGATTTTCTTTCTTTAGTCTCCTATCTCTTGTTTGCACCTGATACTTATTGAGGCTACCTGTCATTTTGTCTCTCCTCAGAACTGCCAGTCTTTCTTAGTTTAACTTTTTTGAGAGCTAGGAGTAAAGACTTTAAAAACCTCCGTTACCAAGTGTTATAGTCAGGGCTTCTTTTAGTAGAAATGAGTAAAGTTATAGAAGAATTGATGATGTAGAGTTGTAGAGGAATTACTGCTTGTAATGTCAAACCCATGGCAAATGTCCAAGACCTCTTTCATTCATTGATTGATACCTGGCAAGAAAATCTGTTCAAAATCCACTGCTTCCAGCTGGTTGTTCAACTTTTCAAGGGAGATATTGATCATAAAAATGACTATGACATATCAAATGTAGATGATAAATCACAGGGAAATCTCAGTAGACACCTGATCCTGGGAAGGAAATGGGAAGAAAAGATGAGGCGTACTGGCTCAAGTTACTCAAGTTACAGTTAGAAAAAATAAAATCACATGTTTTATTATTTATAGGATGACTATAACATGAATAATCCAGAAAAGCTAAAGAAAAGATTTAGTACCTTTTTCACCAAAAATAGAGAAGTTTACCCTGATTTGCATGTTATACAATATATACATATGCAACATAATACTGCATAGTTCCCAATAAATATATGCAGGTTTTACACATCAATAGAAAAAATTTTAAAAAAGACACTAAAATTGTACTGATTCCATTTGTACTGCATATAAGTAGAAAACACTAATTAATGATAGAATTTCCTAATGTTTTGAAAAGAGAAAAAAATCTTAAGAATCATTTAGTAAAAATGTAAATAGTATTTAACATATTTGTATACATGGTATTTTAAAATATAATAATTGTAGTAACTTCAGTAAAAATGTCACTGTGAAATATCTTTTCAAAAATTCGTATTGTTTTATCAAAAGCTACTTCAATCTTATTGTCCTTGTGTTAGTTGGATACCTTTTTATCTTTGCAAACCAAAGGCTATTTCCCAGTCCTATGTTGTTAAACAATGCTAGTTCTCCAAAAGTGTGTTATAAAAATGGATTTTAAATTCCAAGAGGATTCATTGCCTAACCTTTGTTATGTGATACTTGTTAAACTCCAGTTGTATTAAGAATAGTTTAAAATTCTGAGCAGGATAAGCTTTCTGGTCATTGAAAGAGTAGAGTTCGTGGCCTGCGCTTCCTTTTTTTTCCTTAACTATTCAACCCTCAGATATCGACCAATGGAATAAAGTCATTGAACAATTAGGAACACCCTGTCCTGAATTCATGAAGAAATTGCAGCCTACCGTAAGAAACTACGTGGAGAATCGACCAAAGTATGCTGGACTCACCTTTCCCAAGCTCTTTCCAGACTCCCTCTTCCCAGCCGACTCTGAGCACAATAAACTTAAAGGTACACTCCCCCCACCCCCCACAGGCAACTCCAGAACCATCACGAGGTTGATAGGTTAAAAACCGGTAAGCTCTTGGGCCAGGGGTTTAGCTCTGTGATTCTGGCACCTGTCTTGCAAGCACAGAGGCCTGGGTTCAATTCCCGGCACCCAACAGCAATCAGTATCACATACCATAGTGCAGGACCTGGTGGTTCACACCTGAACTACAAAGCGAAACACTGTCTAAGAAAACAAAAGAAAAAAACCTTTGAGCTCTTTCTTTAACTAGAACTACTTTGAAATAAGAAGTATTTATTCTTTTTAAATGAATTTTGTGAAATAGGTACATTTTGTATACATATTATGATCATACTCAACATTGACAATTTGTACCAGTATGACATGATTTGATTCTCATTTTTTCCCATTCCCCTACCCACCCTACAAACTCTACTCTCTATATACATAAGCTTTGTTTCCTTTTTTCTTTACTACTATCACATTCTTTTCCCCCTCGTTATTTACCCCTGCAACCTCTTTCCTTTTAAATTTTTCTATTTCACATCTATTTTTAAAATTTAGAGTAGTAAGTGAGGTTTTGCCTATGCAATTTTTATTCAACAAGGACACTTCCATAACAAATGCTGTTTTCTGTTCTCGTGCCTTCTTTTACCACATTGTTTCTGTGTTCCTGACAGTTACACTGACAGTTGGATTTCTTTCTTCAGCTGCCTCTCTGGATCCTGTGAATGGCAATGCAATAAGTTATTACAAAAGCTTTTGTTTTTAAGATTACCAGTATAAATATACAGATTGGAAGAAAGCTTACATTCTAAGTAGATAGTCTAGCCTTTATGCCTTCCTCACTGAGATGTTATGTGGACTCATCCCAATAAACGGTGGGAGAATTTATTCTATTAAGCAAAGAGCATAACAGCTTTGCTCAGAAAGGAAAGGTCAAGCTCTGGACCCACTTCGGCACTTTATTTCCTACATAAGGTCTGGATTATCGCTTCTTGGTTAGAGGCTTTGGCACTGGCTGGCATGAAGCAACCACTCCAGGCCCTGTGCTTTCCAAGAAGAGACCGACAGATGGGTGTGATGGAAAGAACTGAGTGTCAACTCTGGTAGAAAACAGGGGTCTGTGAACTAGTGACATACAACATATTCTTCTTAGGCCATTTGAAGGCTATAGATGATTAGAAAGAATTTAATTTTGAATCACTAATTTATTTTTATTATCCTTGTGAGCTTCAAAATTTTATTTGGAAATGATATTCATCAGTTTTTGTGATTGGGTACACAGAAAAGTTGTCAATAGAATAAAATGTCCCAAAATCTAACCTAATTATTTTTCCTGTTGGTACAAAATGTTAGAAGTTAAATGGAAAAACACAAAATACTTATAGGATAGGTGAAAAATAGCTTGCTATATTTCAGTACTAGTATTATCAAAGTTACATGAGAACTGAACAGGAAAAATTTACAGTAGAAAAAATATACTTTTAACTTGGGATAGCTGATATTATCTGATTTTTATATTTAATGCTATTTTCAAATTTGTACAATTCAGTTGCCTTAAAAATAAATTTGAGGGTCAGGCATTTAGCTCAGTGGTTCCAGTGCCTGCCTTGCAAGTGCAAGGGCCCAGGTTTGATCCCTGGTAACAACATAGAATGCTGGGAATAGTGATTCATGCCCACCAGCAATCAGAACCACATACCACAGTGCTGGGCCTGGCAGCTCGTGCCTGTAATCCCAGCACTCAGGAGGCAGAGGCAGGAAGATTACTATGAGTTCAAGGCTAAGCTCAGGGCCAGCCTGAACTACAAAAAGGGAGACCTTGTCCAAAAAAAAAATAAATAAACAAAATTTAAAAAAACATAAATAAATTTGAGACATGACAACTACGTTGACTCTTTTAAAAATCAGTTGAAGCTATGCTTTCTAAATTTGAAGTCATTCCATATATTTGGAACACAGTGAACATTTTCAGTTAATCTTCCAGCTCAGCTGGATAGCAATATTGGTTTAAAACATTCGTATTTTTTATTTGGTCAAAACTTTTATAATATATTTTAGAGATTAAAATTAATTTCCCTTTTAACAGTGTTATTAGATAAGTAAGCTTGCTGATCATCATCATATAATTTTAAAACTAGCACTACCGACAACCATAAAATTAATCATGGGAACATGTCCATGATACGGAGTGTTTTATTACACTCCGTAATCTAGCAGGTTGAGCTTTGGAATGGCTTTCCCTGCCAACTCCTGGATTTGACCAAGTCATGATTCTATTGATTAAAAATTCATGTTGGTTACAACATGTTAAAATGATGTTTAGTAGTTGAATAATGTAATTTGTATTACACCCACACGGTTATAAGAAGGTTGGATTGTCATGCTGATTCTACTCAAATTCTGATAACGTCATTGTGTGAATAAGAATATGAAAACACAGGCATCATTTCCCTCCAAACAGCCACCCCTACCTGTGTGAAGTGTCATGAGTTTGTGCTTCCCCTCCTCTGTTCTTGCAGATTGCTCAACTGTACAGCCTTGCTCAGATAATCTCTGAGTTGATAGGTGTTATGTAGAAAATTATATTCGTTCCCTCAGAGTGTAGGAATCTCTGGTGGCCCCCAAACAATACTTAGAGGCCGTGAGACACAGAAAGAGTTGTAAAATACATTTCCTTTTTCAGCACACTAAGAATTTTTCTGATATTTAGAGAGAAAGTAGGAACTCATTATTTATTTTCATAGTTTCTTCTCCATCCAACAAAGTCCCAACTGATATAAATATTTTTTGCATTTATTGTTTCAGCCAGCCAAGCCAGGGACTTGTTGTCAAAGATGCTAGTGATTGACCCAGCCAAAAGGATATCGGTGGACGACGCCTTACAGCACCCCTACATCAACGTTTGGTACGACCCTGCAGAGGTGGAGGCGGTAAGGTGCAGGCTGATTCTCCCTTCTTTCCATAAACCAACTGCAGCTCATGGTGAAAACTGGAGAGAACTAGAAAGAACATCCAAAAGATTTTGTAAGATCTCTAAGTCCATTACGCTCCGTTCGAAAAGTTATTTTCTTTAGTCTATGTGTTACGTGCATTTCTTTTTTTAGAACTTCCTGTTAAATTGGTTGAATTAGTAGAACCTCTTTATTTTGTCATCTTTCTTCCTTCTTACCTTCCTCCCTTTTCCCTCTCCCTCCCTCCCTCCCTCCCTGCCCCTTCTCCTCCTTCTCTCTGTCTCCTCCTTCCTCTCCTCCCTTTCCCTCTTTCTCTTCTCTTTCTCTCGAAACCAGGGTCATATGCAGGCTGGCGAGTGCTGTACCATGGAATATATCCCAGCCTTTATCTAAGTGTCCATGAGTTACTATCATTTGTTTTCACTAAATTAACAGCCCTTGGGTTTCCTCCAGGGTTGTTTTATTATTTGTTGAGTTTATTAGTATATTTCTGATATACATTATGATCATGTATAACATTAAAAATTTATACCTGTACATGATATATCTTGATTCTTGTTTTCCCCCTTTATCCTGTTCCCCCTACTATCCCTAAACCTTTATAGACATAAGCTTTGTTTCTATTGTTTTGTTTTTACCATCAATTTTAAAAATTTCCTTTCTTTACTTTCTCCAAATCCCTTTTCCCTTTCCCTTTGAGCATTTCCTTCCTATTTCATAATATCTGTCATGCATTCTGGACCTCATTTATACCCTCAATTTCTCACATTAGAGAAATGATATGGTATTTATATATCTGTGTCCTATTTATTTCATTTATGAGTATGTCCTCAAGGTATATCTATTTAAGTATAAATGTTTCTCTAATTTATGATTCTTTATGGCTTAGTAATACTCCATGTTATAAAAAGAAAAAAAAAACCTCACATCTTCTTTATCCAGTCTCCCATTGATGGGCATCTGGGCTATTTCTGAGATTTAGCTATACAAACTGAGTTGCTATAAACATGGGTGTACCTATGTTGCTGTGATATGATGCTTTTAATTCTTTTGTGTATATATCTAGCAGAAAAAGAGCAGAGTCAAATGGGATCTCTAGGCCTAGCATTCTGAGAAAACTCCACACTGATTTTCTCAGTATTTGCCTCAGTCTACATCCCTATTCACAGTGGAGAAAGGTTCCTTTCTTACCACAGCTTCATCAATATTTGTTGTTGGTTGATTTCTTAATAGTAGGAATTCAACTATCAGCCTCTCCCAATGCAAACTTTCTGGTCAAAACATAATAAAGAATAATTCCCTTTGCTTCTCTTGCATGTAATGTAAGAATCTTGCCTTAGTCCCTTATGCTGCCTTTGAATGTTACTCTCAGCCATGTTACCTTCTCCTAGAAATGTCAGACTCACCTTGAATTCTTAAAGTACCTGTGCTAACTTCTCCTATTTTCTTTAACATAACACTTTCCCACATATTTGTTTGAATTTGTTCCTCATCTTCTACTTAAAATACTGCCTACTTTACCTTTCTCTGCACCCCCAGGAACCCTGGCTAGGAAACATTTTTGCTTTGTGTCAGCATCATTTCCTCTGCTTCATTTTGCCCTTGCACAGTTCCAAGGTAATAGATCTCATAATTCTCTTCATTCTGTAGTAGTAAAGCCAGAAACAGCAGAAAGATGACCTGGGCACCAGGTAGAACAGAATGACACTGACATCATGTGCAGGAAGCTCCTTTTGCATGAGGCAATCTGATCACTGAACATTGGAAAGAATCAGACAGAGCAGGTCAGTAATAAGCATAGTGGGTGTGAAAAACAAGGGGATCACCATTCTGCTGGACTTTATCTCACGATCAGTTACACAGTGATGCTGATACTTCAGTTTGTTTCAAATTAATGTTCAATCATTTGATTTTATTCTTGCAAAATAAATTCCCTACAATTAAATACTATGAAGCTTTAGTTCATAAAGTCATAGTTCAGAGTTCAAGGCCTCAGTCATTTGCAGATTTTCCCTTAGAACTTAATTAATAATTATGCATGGACACCTGTAGGATTTCAAGGAAACTGCAAATATCTTCTGTAATTGTTTTGTATTGGTCGGAGGTTTTCAAGTGGCCAATCCGAGAGCATCATTCAGCTCTTTTGCAGCGGATTGGCTACTGCTCTGTAACCATCGCTGGCAGATGGGCCCACATCTCTGTATCATAACAGGTTGCTGGAGCACATGTTTCTTTCTCTAGTGTTCTTGATTTTGTTCTTCTTAAAGCCTCAAGATCCTATACTATAGACAATCTCTATATTGTCTAAGGATTTATTAATACCATATTCTATTAAATTAACTTATTTAACCAAAGGAGACAGAGTATTTCGGGTTTAAACTATGAAAGTAAGCATTCTAGATCTATGTGATTATGAAATTGAGTATGAACATTTTTCCTCTGACAAAATCCAAAACAAGGTGTTAGGTTATGTCGGTATCAATTTTAATATAAGTAAGTTATTTGGGACTATTGCCTCTCATTTATTTTGATAGTTCTGTCATATAGCATATCTATTTTGTTCCCATCTGATTTAAGGTGTGTAATCTATTTTTTATGGATTTTAGTCTAGAGTTTAATTAGTCATAAAATCTCCATTTGTAATTCACTTATAATTATGTGGCCTATAAAAGAGAGGTTACTTAGAATCTATAACAGCATATTACAACACCATCATTGAGTTTTAAATGTAGTTTAATTTTTTGTGAAAGGATCCTTTTATAATTAAAAGGTACAACTTAGTAAACTAAATTGTCTAAGGCCTATTTTCCAGCTATTTCAAGACTGTAGTGCTGGGACATGGAGAACACTGAGACAGGACATAGGAATTTTCAGAGGAGAATTTGACACAACCCAGAGCTTTAGGAACATGACTGAACACACAGATAACAATCACATGATCTAGGATCATTGACTGGACCAGGTAGAAGTTGCCCTGATATCTACAGATGTTGAAGTGAATCCTGATTGTGGAGAGGACAAGTTTATTACTCTGAAATGTATTACAGAGATTACAACCAGGACCGGACAGGTCCTGAAGACACTTGAAACAAGTCAGGTTTTTGGTTTTTTTTTGTTTGTTTGTTTTTGTTTTGTTTTTGCACCACCTCAAATTCGAGTCTTTGTCACCACACCTGAGTGAGTATTTAAAATAAAGTGACCTTTCTTTCTAGTCGTACAGCAAAGGCTGTGTGATGGAGCAGTATGGCTTCTGCCAGGACCGCCAGGTCTGTTTTGCAACATGAACTTTGGTATGCCAAAATTCAAATGAAAGTAACACGTAATTAGAAATTCCACCATCAGAAATGATCAAGAAGCTTCCAGGTAACTCATGTGATCCTGAGGGAAGAAAATTCAAAGGGGAGAGGGAAGAAATTTTATTGAAGGGAAATAGAGACAAGTGGAGAAACTGCACGACAGTGTCGGCCTTAGGAGAGGAGAAAAGGAGTGGAGAAGCGCAGTGTGCAGGAATCTGTTAATCATATCATGGCCTGCCTAAACGTCTCTAAACAACCAGATCAACAGAGAAGGAGAATATGAATATTGTCATAATTCTAATAAGGAAAACGAGTCGTGTTCAAATGAGGTGGAATATTTAACAATTTATATTCAATCGTAGTAAAGTTTTGTATTTATAATATAGTAGTATGTAAAGATTTGCAAGTTATAACTGCTAAAATTTTGAGCAAAGCTTTTGGCCAAAAATGTTCAGAGTAGAACAGCTAAAAATATATGTTCTGAACAGACCACAAAAGCCACACTAAATGTCAATGGCTCTAGGTACACAGCTGGACAATTCTCTGCCTATGGTTTCATGTTTATCAAAAAAGAAAAGATACCACAAACATCTGTAATTAATGAGTTCTTTGGGTGCTTACAGTTATGCAGCAGATGGCTTAGGTTTAAATATTTTCCCTGTCCATTACTAGCTCACCTAGGTCACCTTTGGGCCACGTGGTCTTCTGAACTAGAAAGTTCTACTGTCTGATCACACTTAGAGTATACTGACAGTGCTTGGCAGCCTTAAGATCACATACATCACTATTATCCTCATTGTTGTTACTGTTATGACTTTGACATGATAGGCCTTACCAACTTTTCATATTAAGAAACATATTTGTTTCTGGTGCAAAGACACTGCAAAAATAGTCAGCAATTCTTTGGATGATGATTGAAACTGATGGATTTCCTCCAAGATTTGAACATATAAATTCTTTTCTGTTGTTGGATATCTATACCTACGTTCCAAGCATAGGAGAACTCAGTGCATTAGTTTAAACCAGAAAAAAAGAATTTAGAGTCCACAAATCTTCACTGTAATTCTCTTTACTTTAGGAAGCTAGAGGATATCCAGGACTTCTTTGGGACTCTGTTGGGTATCTTCCTTCTGCCTTGCTAGAAGAAGTTATGGCAATGAGGCTTTTATACCTTGTTTCTCACCAGATACTTGAGCTCTGGTGCTCTTCCATGGTGTGGTCAGGGCTCGTACTTCTGAAAGTCATTAAAATCTGTGAGCCAGGGAGTGCCTCTCAGTGAAGAAAGTTCTGGTTAGCTACGTCTTAGGGCACTTGCAAGGGAATATAAAGGAATCTAAAGTGCAACTACAGTTTTAAAATATAGTTTTATTTCAAGCTAAAACTGGGTGTGGTGGTACATACGCCCCAATACCACCACTTACTCTGGGAATCTGTGGCAAGAGGATCCCAACCTTGAGCTTAGCCTAGACAACTTCATTGTGACACTGTAGAACCTTGTCTCCAAATAAAATATGAACAGTGGGCTGGGGATATACTTTAGTGTGAAGGCCCTGGGTTCGGTCCTCAGTACCACCAAACAGATATATAGAGGCACATCCATGCACACACATGCACGCATTCTGCAGAGCCTGATGAGAGAAAAGTTGAGTGTGGGAGCCTGATTTCTGTAAGAGTTCTGTAGATCTTGTGTGTAATGGTGTTGGAGGCTGAAGAGAAAGGAAATAAGGAGAAGGAGCAGGAGAGGGAAAAGTATGCTCTGCCAGTGAACCAAAGACATTAAGACTCAAAGTAAGCCTAAAAAAAAAAAAAAAAAAAAGAAGGACCAGGATTTAATTCAGTGGTTTGGGCACTTGCCTTGCACGTGCAAGGTTCCAAATTAGATTCCCAGTAACCACACACCACAATGCCAGCATGGTGACTCACGCCTGTAATCTCAGCACTTGGGAGGCAGAGGCAAGAGGATTATTGTAAGTTCCAGGCTTACCTGGGCTATATAGTGAGCTCAGGACCAGCCTGACCTACAAGATGAGATCCTGTCTCAAAAACAAAAACAACCACAACAACCAAAAACAAACAAACAAAAAAACCCAATGATAGGACCCAATAAAGCATCTTGATTTCTCAATTCCAGGCAAAAGAAAGGTCTAAGACCTGATTCTAGAACTATCCCCTAAGTTTGGCCTGTCCTGGGTCCAGGATTCATGGCCAGTAGTGACCAGTGAGACAGACTTCCATGTTGAAGGCTCATTGTCTGGCTCAGAACAGTCCTGTGTAGCTCTGGGAATTGGGACAGAGTGACAGGCTGACTATCCGAGCATCTGGCACTGGGAGCTCTAAGTGTAACCCTTTAGAACCCAGAAGAGGTTGGCCGGCCAGGCAGCATAGGTTATGAGGCAGCCTGGTGAGATTCCAGGACAGAAGAGGGGAGAGGCGGGGCTCAGGTTCATGGTTTCCTGAGTAGGCTGAGGGAAAAGGTCACTCCTCCAGCCGGGTTGGGTCAAAGGTGATGAGGGGACCAGAACCAGTGCTGAGATCGCTTGTTACTTCATGTGCGATTCAGATTTGATTGAGGAGCCAGATTGGGACTGGATGAAAATGTAATTTGCCTGTGTGCCTATTCTGAGCCAAACAACTTGACATCCAGCTTCCCAATGAGGACAGAACCTGGGAAGCCAACACTGACACCTGTTCATGCTGAAGTTTGATTAGAATAAACACAGAAAAATGTAAGCTAGAAGTCAGCAGTGCTACTTATTTATTGTGTGTTCCGAATGTGATATAATTAATAAGCTCTTAAATGCTGTATTGATATTGCCATTTACTCTTTCTTTACTTAGGGGATTGTGTTATTTTTGTCTACAAGGATAGAGTTTATAGGAACAACATCAATGTCTGTCTTTCCCTCGTGGGTGGTGGGGTTCATGAGGAGCCTGCAGACTTGCTAAGGCAGCGCTGGGCAACAGGTGCATGGGAGAGTGGAAAGACTTGGGTATCTCTTCTCACTGGGTCATTTTCTCTAATTCTGTTCTGCTGCTTCCCAGTAGATAAAACACACTAGAAAAGACTAGTAGAATTCTTTCTCCTGATTCTTTGTTTCTTCTTCCTTCTTGTGTCTTTTCTTTGCTTCTTCTTCTTCTCTCTCTTTGATTGAACTTCTACAGAGCTGTTCACATAGGCTTCAATCATTTAACAGTCTGGTATTTGTTCATTGATTCTAAAAGTATGAATTCCCCCAATGTAGATGGCCGTGATTCAGGAGAGGATTTCAAAACACAAAACACATTCTCTGCCTTCATTATAAAATACTTACATATATAATATATAAATATATAAACGATGCATAATATACCATATGGATGTATACGTACAGTAGCTAATGAAAATTTCCATGAGTGAGAATCTTTGCTAACTTAATGTCTTTTTCTTGGGCAAACTTTTCCACATGTGGACTATCTTTTGTTGTTCTTTGACTTGTTTGGTGTATGATTTTCTGAGTGGAAGGTTTTCTTTGCTATGTTAATCAGCTCTACCTAAATTGTAATGAGAAGCTGATAATCATCAATCAGATGTGCATCAACTGTTTCCAATTATAATTAACAAATTATGCTAATCTATCTCTAGCTATGATTCTTGAACAACTATTTGGCTATGAATATAAAAATTCTGATGAATTTTGGTAACTGACATGCATGGATTACTATATTGCTAAATAATCAAAGAATCCTAAAGTTATGCTAAGTAAACTAAATATACTAAGGAAAGACTTAATTTATAGTTTAAAGATTTATCTATAAATGTACTGACTATTCCTCAGACAAAGCTGAAGTGACAGAGAGTGGAGGTAGGGAATTTTTCATATTTGTTTTGGTCACTGTAGGTCTCTTGAATGTAAAGCTTTTCACAGTAGAAGGTAACACCATTTAATTGTGAACACCATGTTACTTGTATTATTGAACTTCATGAATTACTTTTGTATTGTTTCTACCTTAGTTATCTATAGTTCACCTAGTTATCTTCTATTGAATTCTCTTTAATCTATATATATATTAAATTTCTAAAAGAAAAAGTTAAGGAAAAACATAAATATATTCAGTACATTTTTCTAGAGCCAATGTGTATAAAGTTAGGAATGATAAGAAATACCTGAACTATAATAAACATGAATTGAATGCATATGACATTTAAACAATTTTTTCAGTAATTTTCTACTTTTTGAAGATAAACCACTAACTGCAATATACATATGCTTGCTTCCAAGATTTTATAATCCTACTATTAAAACAGTGAGTCTGAATTTAGCACTGTGCGTTAAACATGAAGCATCTGGGAAAAAATGATTGAAATGATCTATAAATGAAAACAGCTTTCTGTGTGGGCTGACTTTCTCCCACTGGGAGGAAGGGATTAGAGTCTTTGTAATTGCTATTTTCCTCTGGTGAATCACATCAAAAGGTCAGGGCGTGTCCTGAGGACAGTTTCTGAATAATTCATCCACTTGAAGTTCTAAGAGTTCTGTTTTTTTTTTCCAGTGTGTGCCACAGAACACAGACATCAGTAGATGTTTTTTGTTGTTGTTGTTGTATTTGCCATTACTGTTTGTGAGAATTAAGTCATTGTGCATATTAAGCATATCATATTGAATTTTTACAAACTCTAAACATCTACTAAATTTCTAAGGAACATCAAGCAAACATTGAAGCAAAATATTTCATAAGAATTTTAGATAAAGATTCCTTTTTGAGGGAAACTGCAACATTTTGTTAAGAAAAAAATCAAAATAAATAAAACTAATTTCTTTTAAAATTTCATGGATTAAAAAAAAATCTGCTGTTGATTTTCTTTCTTATTTTAGAGACAAGATCTCGCTTTGTAGTTCAGGCTGGTCCTGACCTCAGCCTCGAACTCAGCACTCCTCCTGCCTCTGCCTCATGAGTGCTGGGATTACAAATGTGGGACACCACGCCCAGCACTGTGTTATGTGGTATTGATTGCTGGTGGGCGTGAGTCACTATGCCTAGCATTGTTGTATGGTGTTACTAGCGATCAAACCTGGGCACTAGAGTGTGCAAGGCAGGTGCCAGAACACTGAGCTAAATCCCTGGCCACTGTTGATTTTCAGTAAAGAAAAAAAAATTGCCCGAGGCCTGTCATTCTGGGTATTGTCTGAGGTTTAATTTGTTTCTTGAAGCAATATATATGTTACCACTCTTAGAAAATAAAATTTTAAAAATTCCTCATATTTCTTTAGATCTTTTGAATGATGTTTATTACTTTGGATTTGAATTTGGGAAACTTATAATGAGCTTTTAAAAAAAAATTTGTAATCAGACAATCATTGATTTTGGTAAAGGGCATCCTTGGGTTTTCCCAGGAAAATCCCACTGATAATTTTTTACAAAGGAAATTATTTTTAAAAAGATCTCTAAAATTATTTTTGGGACTTTTCCCCTGTATTTTAACAAGTGATATACAAAGCCTTCTTTGGGATTGACAAAAAGAATAATTACCTAAAATATTTGACATGGGAATGATTTCATGTCCAGGGCCTATTATAATATTTATTATGTATTTTAAATTTGGCAGTCAGTTAAAATATTTCTGAAGTGCCCTTCCTCATTTAGTCTATCATTTATGTGCATGTCGCGGGTGATCTTTTGTTTTGAAGAGCAGGAAAGACAAAGAAGTTACTGAGAGGCATTGCAGTGTGAAGCATCATTACTCTGTTCTGTCCATTCTCTCTCATTTACGTTCTATTTTTCAGATTAAATGTTCCTGCAAATTCTTTTACATGTGATTTGTTCTGCTCACATGGAGCTAATATACTGGCTGGATCTCTCTCTCAGCTGCTCCCCAATCTGTCCTCACACAAGGACTACCTCTTGGAGTCTTATGATTTCTTTTTTATTGCAGCACGCCACATGCTGTGAAAGAACAAGTGTGACTCTTGGCAGCTTTAATTTGAGAAATAGTTCAGTGGCGCCTCTGTGTCAGTCAGAGAGGGCCCTCTTAGTGTGGAGTTGAACTTGAAGGAGGTTGGTGAGACTCAGAGTGTATATGCATCCAGAAATAAGCAGGAAGGAACATGAGCTACAATGGATATAAATTTGATGCACTCTAATTATGTGCTTAATTATAGAAAGAGCAGTTCATATTTTTATGGTGCTCGTTTGCTTACTGAAAGTTAATCAACATCTATAATTCCTAATATCTGCCATTTGCAGACTTTTAGATTTCCATCTGTTCATGCTGATGTATTTTTTTTCAGTGGCAAAATGTGAACAATTTACTAATTGCCTCCCAGAGAAAGTATAAGTCCAGTACATTTTGCTTGCTTGGTGTCTCACTTGTTAAAGTGACAATAGCTTTTGTGTCCCATTTGGATTGTTATCATGCAATGTACTATGTTGGTGGGAGCTTGTCAAATGTTTGTTGTAGCTAGATGGAACCGTCTGCTTTTAGGGGCTCCTTTCCTTTCAGGACTTGAAGCAGTGGTAGACACTTCCCTCATCATGAAGCGACTTGTTCTTAATTTTAGCAAATTCCTCCACTGAAGAGAGTCATTCTGAGGGCAATAGACTAGATATTCAGAATCTCCCAAACACACAAGGTTCTCCTGTTTCAGAGGGTAGTATGCGGAATGCTTCATTCTCAAGAAGCACCTGTTTTGTGGACTACTAGAATCCACATCTTGTTGTTCCACAAGGTTCACCTAGTAATTATCAAGGACAAACCCTATAATTTAGAGACCACATCAGTTTTGTCTCAAGCAGAGTGCGTATTCCATGGGCACCCCCGTTTGAATAGTTTTTGTACCTACAGTAGGTTTCTTCACTCCTTCATTTTCAGATTCCCTGGCGGTGAACTGCATAATGATGTTTGCAACAGAGTATTCTCTTTGAACAAAATACCCAAGTGTACGCAAACCCAGCCTGCACTTCCAACACAGCAAGCACCTATTGCAATGCTGTTCTGCACTGTCCTATATGAAAGCCTCTAGATGCACAAGTGAGGGAAATATTTCCTGCCCTTAGGAACCCACAAAGTCTAGCGTGGAGGTTTCCTATAGGTTTCATGGATGAACTTCTGAGGTTTTTAAAAAGCACTCTGAAATCATATGGCTATAATTGTGGATATACATCTTCCTAAGGACACAGTGCATAAGCTTTATCAAGTTTTGGGACTTATTTTATTCTAAATTTAATTCTTCAAAGTTAAAGAGCGCTGGTGTAGTACATAAAATTTCTGTTAAGGGGGTTACAAAAAAGCTGCTACTTCACCATGCAAGTTGACTATTGGTTATAAACATAATCAGTTCATTTAATACACTTTTCAGCAAGCCATGTCTTACTCCACAGGGATAATTGTGTATTTATATTAAAAGACCTGTCACCTGTAAAGGTCTGACCTGTGTTAGAAATGGGATGGAGCTAGGAGTGACATTATAGGAATAGTTTCCCATGGTCCTAGGCAATGGACATGCGTTGCTTTGAGAAATAACAGTCTAACAACTCTGTTTTCTCTTGAATAGCCAGCTCTCTTCTTGTTGTTCTGAAAAACCCATCTTTTAATGGGCTGTGAGACTTTGGGGCATTAAGTTGCTGGATGGTTTACAGATCTGTGTCCACATTATTATGCAGTGAACATGCATGAGAATGACAGACCCAATTGTCCCTACCTCTTGCTTCCAATCTGTTTCTCCTAAGCAAGGACTTACATCCTTTGTAGTACTCGTATTTCCCATCATGTTTACCTCCAAAGATTTTTGTTTGTGTCTCTGTTTGTTCAGAAGGTAGTTATACTGAGAGTTGCAACCAACCAAAAAGATAAGCAAACAAATTAACAAAAACAAACACACACAAAGACTTAATTTTTTCACTATGTAGAAAAGAATAAGGGTTAAATTAACAACAAATCTTTTTTTTTTTTTTTTTTTTTTTTTTGACAGGGTCTTGTTTTGTAGCTCAGGCTAGCCCTGAGCTCAGCCTCAAACTCAGAGCAATCCTTCTGCCTCCCTCCTGTCTCTGCCTCCCGAGTGCTGGGATTATGCCTGGCATTGTGGTATGTGGTACTGATTGCTGGTGGGTGTGAGTCTCCATGCCCAGCACTAATGTATGTGGTTATCATGTATTGAACCTAGGCCCTTGTATTTGCAAGACAGGTACCAGAACCACTGAGCTAAATACCCGGCCCAACAAATCACCTTTTTTCAGGTGTTATACTTAGAGTTAGTTATGCTGTCAATATGGGGAGGAAGGGATTAAAGAGGGGGAAATAATTATGTTCTAATCTTTAGTAATACAGGAAATGATTGTGTAGGAAAAACAGTAATTAGATAGTAGAATGTTTAGTTTGATTTTTTCAGCCTCAATTGAAAACTATAGAGATTGAGTCAGAATGTCATCAGAACTATACTAAGACCACAGTTCCATGGACTGGGAGATTGAAGAGCTGCAAAAACAATGAGAAATAGGATAGCAGGAAGTTTTTGTGAGCGCTAAATCCTGGTGACCTTCAAGTCAGAGGAGGGGCTGGTCTGCATATTCTCCCTCCATGTAGAACCATGTTGTAGGCCCTCAGGCATCGGTTATATGTGAGGGGAAGGTAGAATGAATTCGTCCAATGATGAAACTGAATATTAAAAAGGTTACTTTCCTCTCTTTACAAGTCTATGGTCTTTCACAGGGTATGTGCTATAATAAAATTATTATGTCTCTTTCTAATGGCAAGGCGGTCATAAGAATAATAAAAGGAAATCTCTTCCTTAGTTTACGTCTAGTAAGAGACTCATGATGTCACTGAAATAGTGCCTCATGATATATTGGAAAATAGAACAAAATTAATTGTTTATTAAAATACTTTTAATCGATAATTACCGAAAGCATCTCCCCAAGGTTTCTAATTCCAGGGAGAGTCTGATTTCTATCTTATGTGCATTTGAATATTGAATCCCTTTCATGTTCCTCACAAAGCAAGGAAGGTAAAACAGCTGTGCCCCAGCTCCTTTCTCTGAAAATGTCTTATCTCATAAGTGACTTGTTTTAGATTCAGCTAAGGAGAAAGTGATTTTCATGACCCTGTGACATGCATGATGTATGAGCTAGAATGCCCTTTTCTAAGTGGAACAATATGTCATCACTTCCTTCTTTAAAGCATTTTCCTTTTTCTATTGTCATGTGTTTCCTTTTGAATCATAAAGAAAAATTTATTTCTAGCTGGAATTCTTACAGGTATGATCACAGACATATTCTTAAGTACTGATTGGCTCCCCTGTGAATGAAAGAAAGGCTTAGATATAACCTAAAGAAAAACTTGGCTTGTAAGTCTGGCTCCTTAGATTCTAGCTTTCCAAAACAAGGGGTCCTAAACAATGGCAGAGGGCTGAGAAGTTCAGAGTGTGGAGATCACACTTCCTGGAGACTCACACTTCCGGGAGACCACACTTCCGGGAAACCCCGGAAAATAGTAAGGCATCATGGCAGCTGCTCATAGTAAACTATAAGAAGCCCTGGATGCAAGGTCTCACCATACCATGGCCAGATCTTGCTTGATTCCTTCCTCTAAACTGGATTGTACTTCAGTGATACAGCACTGCTAAAGAGTCATTGCTTCTCACAACAAAAATGATGTTGTTTCTAGCATCCAGGAGCTTACGGTATATCACAGATGATGTGATGTGATGGTTATAGGAACTTCAAATTGTCACCAACTTGGAAAGTCTGTTAAAGAGGCATTACTGACAGAGAAGGTATTCAGTCTCACGTGAGGCCAGGACATTGGACAGGAGTCCATGAGGGAAAGAGAGGTAGAAGAGGAGGGTCTTCATGGGCACAGGAAGCAGCCGCCCTGAGGCCAGAAGGGAGGAGAGACCTGACAAAGCTGGAGCTCTGTCGGTGGATTCTGTGTGAGCTGGGGAAAGCAGTGGGGACTACAGCTGGAGATGTGAGCAGGCGCTAGGCAACCAGGGCCTTTCTGTCACACCTCGGGGACCCACGAGAGCTGCAGGAGCAGCTGTGGGCATCTTAATCAGGGAGTTGCAGAATGAGACGTGGGCTTCAGGAACATCATTTTTTTCTGATTGGTACGATGGTGAATATCAGGAGGAAGGCCAATTAGGAAGCTACTGAAGTATTTAAGATAAGCCACAATGATGAAATGGACTTCAGCGGCTGTGGAAGAGAAGAAAGAGGGCTAGATTCAGAGGCGATAGTGGTGCTATAATTGCCATAACTAATCGTCACCCGCGAGATGTCCTATCGAAGAATGTTTTAAGAGGGAAGTATGTGAAAGTGCTCAATTAACTGAAAACATATGTTATTAAAGAGAGGCCTTTAATGGATGTAATAAAAATGTGTGGAGTCTGAGAGTTTTAATCCGTGTCACTGAAGAGAAACGAAAATCTCATTTATTGAACTAAAAAGCTCAATTAGAGTTGTTTTCTTTTTAAATTAGTCCCGAGAATGCTTCGTTACTGAGTGAAAAGGCACACTGTTTTTTAAAAATCACTAGAATGAAATGTATTTCTTAAAGGGCAAAGCGGAAGGCACAGTAATGCATGCTTCTTTGGGATGAGGCTGATTTCTAACCCGCTTTCTCCTAATGTGGCCGGGGTAGAGTCATCCAGTAGTCAAACATAGCGGCTTATCCATGCCCATGACGAGTATGGACACGATGTCACGTTCCTGAGGGCTCATTCGGAACTGGAAATAATCCCTCAGCTTTGGCGATGCAACTGCCCACCCCTAGCGCACCCTTCCGACCGCCCACCTCTGCAGGGCTGCTTGAGGAGCAGCCCTAGGCCAGGTCATTTTGTCACACATCATCCAGGGAGCGATGTGTCCCTCAGAGAAGCGCTCTCAGAAATGTTGGCTAAACTAACAACACTTCTGAATTATCCTCATATTGCTGATTTTATTTAGCGTTTCTTTTGATGCTCCTGTTCTTCATTACCACAGCCCAAGGAACCTATCTGTGGGTAAAAGGACTTTAGAAAGACCACACCCACATCCTGTTTTAAAATTAATGCTCACTTTATTACGTCACAATATCCTTTGAAAGGTTGATTTTTCTTCACAGAGAAGGTGTTTTTTTTTTTTTTTTAACAGTTTTATCAGCTTAGGAAATTCAAAATAGAAATAAAATACCAATAATAACACCAGACTCTTCTTCCTGATGATTGTCGTGTATGTAAATGTAGCACACGAGTGCTCCCGCACACAACGGGCCAAATGGATCCAGACTGTGTAACTGCATGATTAGCAGAATCTTCACACCCAATTAAAAGTTTCCACCAATACGGAACTTGGATGTCATATGCTAAAGTTTTCAGAGAGCAAGAAAAAGATTCGAGTATTTTAAAATTACTATAAAATCAGTGAACTTTTTGCAGTTAAAAAAAAAGAACTAGTAAAGTTTAAATTAAAATATTGTAGTACTAGAGTACAGGCTGTAATGGGTAGTCAGATCGGTCTATCCAAGTGAAGGTCCAGATTCTGTACCTGCGTTTATGTACTGGCTGTTCTCATACCCCAGGGGTTCTCTCTGCTACTCCTTGGAGGTGTGTAGCTTTTCACTGATACTCAGATCCCCCCATCCTTTTGCACTGGTGCATTTTACTTCTTTTGTGGTTATAGAGTGATGCAACAAATAGCAATGTGGTTTTGACAAGGTGACTCAGCAGTGTCTATAGATGATATATTGTTTGTTTGTTTTTTGTTTTGTTTTGTTTTTTTTGAGACAGGGTCTTGCTTTGTAGTTCAGGCTGGCTCTGAGCTCAGCCTCAAACTCACATCACAGCAATCTTCCTGCCTCTGCCTCCAAGTGCTGGGATTACAGGCATGAGCCACCACGCCCGGCACTGTGGTATGTGCTGATTGCTGCTGGGGTGAGTCTCCTTCCCCAGTATTGTTATGTGGTTACTGGGGATCAAACTCAGGCCTTTGTGTTTGCAAGACAGGCTCCAGAACCACTGAGCCAAATCCCCGGCCCCATACATTGGTTTTTGATTTGTATTTGCTTTCCAGGTCCTTCTGAGGTCAGGTTTTGTCCTGTAACTTAGTTGCAAGGCTGAAGTGCCCTATAGACTATGGAAAGAAGTCTTAGCTTGCAAAAAAGGCTACGGTTGTTGCTCCAAATTTTAATTGACTCTTTTACTTGAGAGCCTTGCAGATGCCATTATCATAGTTCACATTCTGTGAAATGACCCGTTTTATGTTCATGTCTCCCTACTCAACTGCTCTAATGTTCCTTGGGAGCAGCAGAAATGCAGCTTTCTCTACTGAGTGCAGAACACAATAGTGGTGGCGCCTGGTGGCGCCTGGTGGCTGAGCAGTGAATGCACTTGAACTGCCCTCTCCTGTGCTGTGTGTGTGAGCACAGCTCTGGCATTTGTAAAACCCATTCTCCTACTCAGTATTACTTAATCCCCATGAGATTCTACGAAGTGGTGGTTATCCTCAATAGATCTTACCATGATGACCTACTAAATGCACATTCCTCACCCCTGGTGCACACAAACATGATGATGGTCTATCCTGGACCATGCAATAGCTTAACACTTCTCTTGGCTCCATCCCTGACTCCTTTGCTGGGTGTTCCAGTGTGCCTTAAATTCTCCTTCTAAAATGTGAGCCAGGTCATGTAATTTTTCAAGGAGTACTCTTCCATGCCTTCTTGGATAAATCTCCAAAGTATTCATCCTGGATGCTCTACTTCAATGTTGTTTCAAATTTTGTCAGAATTCTTCCCAAGAAAAATATTTTATATTTCTACTTAGCAAATGTACACACACACACACACACACACACACACACACACACACACACATATGTGGGCATGCATACACATATGCACATCCTCAAAGGAAGACTTTTATGTTTTGATATTTCTCTCTCTTATTCTACACTTCATGATTACATTAATGGGCCACTGTAGTAATGAATCAATTTATTATCATGCCTGCTATAGAGAAAATACTCTACTTGATTTTACTCCTACCTGCTTTTCTTATTTTCTGCACTTCACTTTTTCCAATTCCCTCCAGTTTACTGGCCACACTGAGCATTTTCTGATCCTGCCTAGTCAGCTCCTCCTTTTAGATTGTGGTAATGCACTTCCTCTTGGCTGAAAAATTCTTCCTCCCAGATATCCATTTGGCTCCCTTCTGGCTCTTACTAATCATATAATCATCACTAGTTTAAAAAATGATTTTATATTTACAGTTGAAGGCACCAAGGTGTTAATGGATGTTAGATCATTAACCAGAAGTGTGTGTTAACATATGTATTTACTAAGCTAGAATCAGTAGTTCTTAAAATCATTTAGTGTCAAACATGTCATCATTTATTTCATCTTTTAACTGACAGCTTTTTCCAGAGTGACTATCTTTTTTAGTACAGTGATGGTTTTCTATTCATTTGTTCCTGCTTGTCGGATGGTTACTATGTATAACGTAGACTCTGGCAAAGAGCTGCCCAGTCTTTGTCCTCAATTCTTTGTTCCACATTCTCATCAGATGACAAACAAGCAAATATTGAGTAATAAATGGTCCAATTTCAAGCTTGCCATTTAATGGCATTACAAAGAAAAAAACAAAACAAAAACAAGTAACATCATTGGAGAAAACTCCTTGGCAAGAGCCTCCCAAAGGAAACAACACAGAGCAGAAATTATGCAAAGGAAGAAAGGCCTGAGTGAAGGCATTTCAGGAGAAGGAAGGAAGAGCAGGGTAGAAGCAAAGAATCCACAGGAGTTGTAAATCATTAGATTTGAGAATTACGAGTGAAGAGGTGAAACTCAAGGTGACTAAAAGGTACAGTAGTTGATTAGTAAATATATGCTGAATGACTTAAAAAGTGAGGCTCAGGATTTGGGCACTGGATGATCAGTGGTACAAATGCTGGACCTGTTCTGTTAAAGAACCACAGGAAAAAAATTAACATGCACAGAGCAGTAAAGACAAGTTCAGCTTTTCAGACATCACCTTTCCATAGTATTGAAGGTGTGAACTAGCATCTGAGAAAGCTACAGAATGAAAAATGAGGAAAACTGCATTTAAATTCCTTATAAAGCCACTGGAGCATTATTTAATCAAGCTTTTTAATTATATTCCTTTCACATTATAATGAAAAACTGCATTACTGGCTTTCACATGTCCTCTCAATCACTCTGTGCTGCAGTGTCTCCAAGCAGCTTTCATGTGTTCTGCATAGAACGCATGATCCGGTGTTTTCTATGTGTCACACATTAGAGTAGTGCCTCGGTTCACAAACTCAATTCTCTCCACACTTCTGGTGGCAAATTGAGCTGGATGAGAAATGTGTGTAAATTTCCCCATAAGATGAATTTAACCACTGAACCTAACCACTCAGTTTGTTTCTGTTCATGTCCAACTAACTTTGCTGCCAGAATCGTGGAAAGAATCAAGTTTGTGAAATGGGCCACTGTAATACAATGCTTAGCACATTATGTGTTCTCAAGAGACATTTGTTGAACTACCCAGGGCAGTGTTTGTCCTGCACATAGATTGGGTTTTCTCTTGAATGAATCAGTACAAGACACAATCTCATTGCCTGGTGAGGGACCCGGCCAAGGTTGGCCTTGCTAAGGAGCAGGGTTCCCCGCACTCTGACTCCAGTGTGCTTTCGGTGGCTTTTTCCAGGAAATGTGTGACTTGTTCAAATCTGGGTCTCAGCATTCTCCCCTTTTATCTCATACACTTGATTGAGAAATAAAGAGTTGATATCACTTTGATTACAAGCCGCACATCTCTTTGTTCTTCAAATTGTAGGAAAATCATTTTGTTTTACCAAGAAATAGATATCATTAAAGATAGAGATGCAATCACTTTCTTTTCAGTATTTTCTCTTGCATCTGTACAAATGATGCATGTTTTCACAAGTGACAAATTTTTATGTTTGCCTAAATGGTTAGAGCAGAGATCTCAAGCGTTATAACTACCTGGCACAATTTAAAATATTCCAATAGCAAGACCTCCTATTCAAACCATTAAATGAGACTCTTGGGAGGTGGTATCTAGGCCTGACTGTTTGTAAAGGTCCCAGATGATTTCATTGTACCATCTTCAGCTAAGAAAACCTGGCGATAGCAATAAACGCATTCATTTTTTAATTTAATATATTCTTTCTTCCAACCACAAGGTGGCAGCATCACAATACAGTGCAGGTCTCAGCCTCTACAAGTAGGAACAGAAATTGTATGTTTGACACTGATAGTGTTCCTCACATCCGTCCTCCTGGAGAAAGAGATAGCACTAACTTTTTCCCCTGCTCTTCTTTGTTGATTTATTTTCATGTCTTAGTCACTTTTCCATTGCTGGGCACAATACTCAATACCTGCAATTTAAAGGAAGTGAAGTTATCGGGTGCCCAGTTTCAGAGGTCTGCAGGCTCCAAAGGAGAAGCGACATTGTGGGAGAGCCGGGGAGAGAGAGCTGTCATGACAGAGCGACCAGGAAGATGAGGGGGAAGTATGGGGGCGGAGGAGAGCCACAGTGACCTCTTCTTACCAGAGTCCAGTCCCTGACAGCAAGTTGGTGATGTCCTCATCAGTGGACTGTTCTACCGTGGGGTGCAGCACTGCCATGAGACGATCACCCTCCAAACACCCCCAGGTGATGGGGGAATGTCCAAGATCTAAGACTTAACACTAGACGAACTTTTAAATGCATCTATTGGTGCATGACATGAGTAAGAAGCACAGGCCGTAGTTGCAAATACAAAAAGAAAGAAGACTTGAGTTTCAGTATTGCCTTTGCCATACAAATAAAATCATTTTACCTTTCTATGCTCCCTTTTCACACTTATAAAAAAAGACTGTTATGAAGTTTAAAGGAAATAGTATATGAAGTTGGCTTCAGAAGAATGGATGGTGAACACATGGAGAGAAAAATGACAGTGCAGTTACAGAGACCGTTACACAAAGTCCAGAAAACAGCAGAAGGTGGTGCTTTTCATTGGGGTGTGTGTGTGTGTGTGTGTGTGTGTGTAAAATCTTGCTTTTCTGCATGTGTGTCTCCTCCTTCCCCTGGTGCATCCTGCCTCTCAGTCCCTGTTGGTGCTCACTTCACACAAGTAAACATGCTCCAATTTTTTTTATTTCCACGATCAAACAATGAAAGCCGGTGTTGTTTTTACATTTCTGACTTCCTCAGTGGCAATGGCTTTCATTTTCATATCCAGATCCTTTTCCAGTCTTATTTCTGTCACTCTCAAACCGTGACACTGGTTTCTCCAACAGGATTAGTGACCCTGCAGGTGCCAAGTGCAAAGGAAAGCGGCATCTCAGCCCTCTGCAAGTGCGCACAGGCTGACGTCATCCCTGTCCTGCAGCGCATCTCTTTGGCTCTCGTGAGATCCGCTCTTCTGTTCTTCATCCTCCACATCCGGGCCTCAGCTGTTTATTCTGCTGTTACAATTGAGCAGCCAGGGGCTCTTTCATTTCTATCCTAATATCTTTTTTTTCCCCCTGGGAATCACACCTCACACTATAGCCTTAATAGAAGTACCAAAAATGACTCAACCCTACACATTGTCCCTGTGTTCTGGATCTATAAGATCTATAAGTCTAACAACCAGTGGAATTTAAGTTTACATCTGAGAACAAGCACTCAGAGTCCTGAAGTGAGTTCCTCTCTTGGCTGTGGTGAATCTTCTCTTTCTGCTCAAACCTGTGGCACTTCTTCCCCCAGAAGACAGAGTCAGATTCTGGGAGGGAGGCATGCAGTGCAGGCAAAGCTTCAACACCCCCTCAAAGTCCTCCCCCAATAAGCTAAGCAGTCTCAAAGCAAACAGTCACCAGTTGTCTTCACATCATCCGCTGTCCTCATGTCTTCCTTGACCACAGCCCTGGCCATAGGTGTCACTGGGCAAGGAGTGCTTGTTTTTTTTTTTTTTTTTTTTTGTTGAGACAGGGTCTCACTTTGTAGTTCAGGCTGGCCCTGAGCTCAACCGCAAACTCACATCACAGCAATCCTCCTGCCTCTGCCTCCGAGTGCTGGGATTACAGACGTGAGCCACCATGCCCGGCACTGTGGTATGTGGTACTGACTGCTGCTGGGGTGAGTCTCCACACCCAGTATTGTTATGTGGTTACTGGGGATTGAACCCGGGCCCTTGCACTTGCAAGACAGGCACCAGAACCACTGAGCTATATCCCCGGCCCAGGGAGTGCTTGTTAAGGCACTGATTCTGTCATGTGTCTGTGTCCCCTCTGGTCCTCCTCAGTGTGTCCAGGTGCTTCTGCAGATGGTCACTTGCATGTGTATTACATATTCTCACGGTTTCCACTGTGTACTCAGTGTAAGACAAAGAAGAATTCCTCATTTAGTTACTAGAGACAGTTTTATCAGCTCCTTGACTCCCAAGTGCATACTTTCATCAGACTTAAAAATATACATTGAGAATGTATGTGCTGTTGTATATATTTATTGTGTACACATTTTTGTGAAATATGCATTCATAATAGAATGGCTAAACACAGCTAATTCATGTATGCATTACCTCACAGTGAAAACAATTGGATTCCATCGTTTTAGCCATTTTCAAGAATACATTATGAACTATAGTCACTATGTTGTACAATAGCTCTTGAACATCTTCCTTCTGACTAATTGAAGTTCTGTATCCTGTGAGCAACACAGACATTCCTCATTTAATAACTCAATAAAGGACCCTCGACTAGGTCATTGAATAATTCATCGCTAAATGAGGAATTGTACTACGTGGTACGTACATTGCAATATTCAGAATGAAGCAATAGTTGAAGGAAACTCCAACTGGATGAGTGCTTTTATTTGCATAACCCTTACATGCACTACTGTGAAGTATAACATAAAATAACAGTACTATATTATATAATACAATCAGCAAAAATTACCATAGTGTATAAAGAAGGTGTACCTCACCAAAAGGTATTAAGGATCTAGAAACAAGATTTATATAACTGTACCAAAAAAGATGGTTCATAAGACTGAACAGTGTGCTTTGGAACTAAATCTAAACAGTTATTTAACTGGGTAGATTGTTCAATGAGGAATATCTGTATCTCCTTAGGTCTCTATCCAACCCTTGGGAAGCAGTACTGCACTTTCTGCTCTAATGAGCCGAATGCTTTTCATTCTACACATGTGAGATTGTGGCCTATTTGTTTCTCTGAATCTAATTTAGAGCAATGGAACTTTCCCCCCATGTTTCTTCCAATAGTTTTAAGCTTCAGGTGCTATATTTAAGCTTTAAATTAATTTTGAGTAGATTTTTATACAGGATGTGAGATAAAAATGGAATTCCATTCTTTTTATGTTGATACCCTCTTGATACCTAGTTGAAGAGACTTTTCTTCACTCATTGTGTGTCCTGAGCATGTTTGTCAAAAAGACTTAGCCATAAATGTGTAATTTTTGCACTATACTGTGTGTAATTTTTGCACTATGCTGTTCTATTGGCTTTATTTTATAATGTCAGCACCCTGATATTTTGATTATCAATTTATCATACATTTTGAAGTCAGATAGTGTGAGGCCTCTCAGCCTTGTCTTTTTTTTTGCTTCAGATTGTTTTAGCCATTTGGGATCCTTTGTGGTTTCATATGAATTTTAAGGTTTATTTTTTCTAGTTAGGTGAAAAACTATTTTGGATTTGGATGTGGAGTGCATTGAGTATATAGCTTGCCAAGGTAATAGGGTGTTTTAATATTAATTCTTCTTGTCCATGAACATGAGCTATCTTTCCACTTACAGTCATGTGTTACATAATGACAATGATATGTTCTGAGAAATGGGTTGTTAAGCACTCTCATCACTGAATTACATGAATCTAGGTGGTGTAGACCGATGGCTTACCTTGATCATTGGATGCAATTAAGAAATGGTGTAAACATGAGATATATAAAGCTGATGCTGGCAAAAGATAGCAAATGGTTTTATAGTAAAGAGTTGTAAATAGGAGTACATTTTAAAATAGAGATGTAAGTATAGAATAGCATCATAACTACATAACACCAGGAACTTATTTATCTTCATTATGGAGTATTACACAGTATACATAACTGGAGGTGCAGTGCACTTTGTCTACAACAGCAAGTCTACAAACATCTAAGCAATACTTCATATGACCTTAGAAAGGGTAAAGTATCAAAGAGTAATAGGAATTTTTCAATGACTTTATATTCTTATGGCACTGTTCTTGTATGTACTTTGTTATATTTGTTGGATACAGCTAAATCCCTTATGCAGTGGGTGGCTGTATTTGTGTCTTCTTCAATTACTTCTAACAGTGATTTATAGCTTTCATTGTACATCTCTTTCAAATCCTGAGTTAAATTCATTCTCCAGGAGGATTTTTGGAGCACCTGTCAATGACATTATTTTCCTGATCTATTTCTGAGCAGATCACTGTTAGAGAATAGAAATCTTACTGAGACTCTTGTGTTGATTTTGTAATCTTCCATGTTACCAAATTCATCAGTTTTAATAGTCTGTGAGGTTTTTGAGGGTGAGGAGAAGGAGTTGTGCTTACTGGGTACCCATAGCATGGCACACTTCTCATTTAGTTCCTTGAACAGCTCTGTGAAGTTATTTTTTTGTAAAGCATTGGAATTTTCTTGGTACATTTTTTCATATATATTATGATCACATTCAATATTAAAAATTTGTATCTATATATGACACATCTTCATTCTCATTTTTCCCTTTTCCCTGCCCACTCTACCACTCCCAGCCCCCTGTATACAAAAGCTTTGTTTCTATTTTTTGTTTTTACTATCAAATATTTTCTTTCCCTTCTTTATTTTCCTTTAACCGCTCTTTCCTTTTCCACATTTTTTTCCTATCTCACATTACCCATCATACATTTTGGCATTTATTTACACCTTCAGTTTTTCATCCTAGAGAAAAGATATAATACACATCTGTGCCCTATTTATTTCACTTTTGAGTATGTCCTCAAGGTGCATCCACCGTCCCCCAGTGATGGGCATTTGGATTGTTTCCAAGATTTAGCTATCACAAACTGAGCAGCTGAAACTCAGGTGTACATATATCGCTATGGTATAATTATTTTAATTCTCTTGTATGTATACCTAGCACGGGAATAGCAGGGTCAAATGGAACTTAAGTCCTAGTTTTTCAAGGAATCGCCACAATGATCACCATAGTGGTTGCACCAGTCTACATTCCCACCGAAAATGGAGAAGGGTTTCTTTCTCCTCACAGCCCCATCAGTATTTGTTGTTGGCTGATTTTATGATAGCAGCCATTCTTTGTGAAGTGAAATGGAATCTCATTATTATTTTCATTTGTATCTCTTAAATGACCAGTGATGTTGAGCAATTTTTCATATGTTTCTTAGCTGCCTTTACTTCTTCATCTGAAAAATGTCTGTGCATTGCAGATGCCCATTTTTGAATGAGTTTTTTCTAGTGGAATATTTAAGGTATCCTCTATGTAAGATTATGTTTTTTACTCCTACACACTCTTTCCTTTTAAAATAACAAGGGGAAAAAGAATGTGATAGTAATAATAATAAAGAAGGAAATAAAGCTTATGTATATAGGGGGGTAGGGGTTACAGGGTGGGTGGGAAGGGAAAAAATGAGAATCAAGTCGTATCATATTCTGGTACAAACTTTCAGTGTTGAATGTGATGAAGATGTGTATTTATAATGTACCAATAAAGATTTGAATTTTAAAAGAAGATCATGTTATAGCAAACAAGGAAAATTGGACTTCTCCTTTCTAGTTTGGGTGTCTTTTATTTCTTTACCTTGCCTAAATATTAAGCCATTGTGCATTTGCTGGCATTTTGCTGATGTACATAGAGGCAAATCCTCAGCAACATGCCAGCAAACCAAATTCAAGTACACACTCACCAAATCAAGTGCGATTTGCCAAGACAATTCAAGGATGGTTCTACATATGCACACCGATAAATATAATGCAACACTTTAACCAAAGGAAGAGCAAACACGCATTATCATAGAAATAGAAATAGAAAAAATAATTTGAAAAATTCAACATCCTTCTATGACAAACAATTTCAACAAACTGAGTACAGAAGGAATGTGCCTCAGAATAATATGGAATATGTATGATAACTTCTTAGTTAACATCATTGTCAGAGGTGAAAATTTAAGTTGTTTTTTTTCCCTGTAGGATTAAGAACAAGGCAAGGAAGCCCACAGCAATCATCTCTTTTTAACATCTTAGCTTAGCACTATTTATTGATCCTTCTTATACTTCCTGTCATCTGACTACTACATGATTGCCATATTCTCTTTTTGCATGTTTTTCTGTAATTTTCTGGGAGTGAGCCTACCTTTCTTGGAATGCCTTTCAATCCTGTTATTTAGCAGGGGCCCCTTTGGCCCTTCCCTCTGACCCCCACACCTTTCCTCTTGACCTCCTCCACTGTCAGGGCTCAACAAATTCTATCTGGCATTTTGACATCTGCAAGTCTCTAGATAACAGCACTCACCTGACTTCAGATCACAGATCTGATTTTCAAATAAACGTCTCTGTTCAAAAACCTTAGAGTTTTCTATCAACTTCATTTCACTCTGTATTG
>PVIR01004513.1:0-78658 GCA_004026965.1 Petromus typicus
CCCAAGTTCCAGCCTTGGGTCTATTTCTTCTCTCATTCCAACGGTGGTGTACATTACAACTTTGGCCTTCTCCACTCCTTTTTTTCTGACAGCCATTTATAGTAAGACAACTCATTTACTTACTGAAGGCAATATTTCACCACTAACTTCTCTTGGAGATTTTCACTAGGGTGTCACATTGCTTAAGACTAGACCTCCTATGTTTGATTTCTTCACTAAGATTTTATGACTTTGGTGGGCTATTTCCAACTAAAAATATTGCATCTGTCCTCATTGGCATTGAACTTGAGGGCCACTGTCTCCAATTTATCTCCGTGTTGGAGCAAAACCAGAGCTGTTTTCTGAGGAAAAGCTTGGCCCTGCATGGGGCTCCTCGTTCAACTCACCTCAAGCTTATATCCTGGCTGGACTCCTTAATTTATAGATGAGAATGTCAAACATGCTGTGTGCTCTGCTGGCTGCTAAAGCATAAAGATCAGCCCTTAATCAGCAGTACCGAGAGCCTGTCCTCTAGGTCCTTGTTGGAGGGCAAAGCCTTCAATGCTTTATTGCTTAATTCTTAACCAACACTCAGTAAAAATCCCAGTTCCCGACTGTGATTATCTGTGTATTTTTTTTTGTTGCCACCCACCCACAGCCCCTTTCTCTACATCTAAAAACAATCCTAAATTGTAATGTGTATGCAGTTCTATATAGATAGATACACTAGATGTAATCAAAATATGTGGTGAAGGTTGAAGTGAAAAAGTGTATTACAGTAGAAGGTACATTGCCTTTAATCTCCCTCTAAAGACTGCGTCTCTCTCAAATCCACTTGCCTTATCATTCTTGCCACTTTCTGAAGCAGTTTAGAAAGTCTTCTTTCTGGAATGTCTTAAGTTGTGTTGTGTAGGTGCCTACATGTCCTGAATCAATTTGAAACACAGCAATTTCTGTCAAGGTGGCATGTCCTCATCTACTTTATCCAGTGAATCTGGAACCGTGCAACTTCTGGCTCATCCTCTAAGCTGAAGTGATAAGAAAGATAAGCATGTCGGATCAGTTCAGAACCAAGGCTGCCACAGCAGTGCAGCTAAAGACACCGATGAATGAGGACATCCAGAACTGATTCAGAAAGTGGCAAAAACACTGGGAGAAGTGTATCTGAAGCAAAGGGAAATATTTTGGGAGGGATTAATGACAACATGTATTTTTTAGTAATAAATTTTAAAACATTTCCAAAACATTCACCATCTATTTCAATCACATCTTATGTAATAATTATTATATTGTAGGTACTAGTCTAGGTGTTGATTATACATCTGTGAACAAGACAGATTTCCTACTCTTAAGGAGTTCATAGTCTACTGAGATAAGGCAGGCAAACATACTAAACCAACAAGCATATTAGATCATGATATGTGCTGTAGAGAAAAATTAAGGCAATTTAAAGGAAAGAAAGTGAGAAGTTACATTGCGTGTGCATGTACACATCTCTGTGTGTGTGTGTGTGTGTGTGTGTGTGTGTACACTGATTTATACAGGTGGGTCTGGGCAGACTTCATAATCACGTACAACATTTGGCTGGAATCCTCATGACATGAAGGCAGGAGCCACTCAGACACAGCAGGGGAAGAATCTATGAAGTCTCTGCCCTTGCTTGGCCTTCTTTGGCAGAAAGGAGTACTAAGATCCTCAGTGGGGAAGGCAGAGGCTCAAGTGATAGGAACGTGGGAAGGGCGGAAATCCAAAAGGTGATGGCAGTGCAGGGAACTGGCTTGTGTAGTTATGAAGGCCAGGAAGTTGCAGGATCAGCCACTGGCAGGAGCCTTGGGAGAGCTGGTGGTGTTATTTCATTTTGGAAGCAGTGAAATCAAGACAGAGAAGAGCCATGGTCAAGTGTGAAGGAAGGAAAAGATCAGTGTCCCAGTCATGCAGCTGGGCAGCAGGTCCTTCTTACTCAGGTCCTACTTACTTCTTTGCTCTATTCAGATCTTCACTTAAGTGGACAAGACCCAGCCACATTGGCAGGGATCTCAGCCTGCTCATTCAGACATCCATCTCCTCAAGAAACACATCCCTGGACTCAACGCAAGAAGAACATTTGTTTGAAAGTCTAGGCAGCCTATGGCCCAGTCCAGTTCACATGTGCAAGAGGGGCCATCAGAGCAGGGAATTGTAAGCCCTTTGGACTTTCCCTTAGAGAGGAGTAAGACGTTGTGGGAGAGTTATGAGCAAGGGAGACATGAGCAGACTCAGATTGGAGCAGGATCCCTGGCATTGGTGGTAGGGTAATGGAAGAAGACAACGAGGACAGGAGGCAAGTTAGGGGCACCTGAAATAATCTAAGTAAGAAATGAGAGGTTAGACTAGAGTGTTCCTGTCGGGTTGATGGGAAAGGTCCTTGTTCATAGAGCCTCCTTGACCACAGGATGCTTTACCCAACTTTCGTGATGGAATCTCTTGTTAGCAGTGCAGTTGTTCACTTGTTTATCTCTAGCAGTATTTTATTTACAGTAACAGTCAAGGAGTAATAAAAGCTTCCATCTATTAGGTGATATTCTGTCTCACGGACTGAGCTAAGCACTATAACTGATCTCAACTGAAGATATTATTTTATTTTTTCATAGTATGAAGATGTCCTAAATTATATGTATATATATTCTCCTTGATTTCCAAATGTATGGGTCTTTGGAGGTGAGGTTTAGACCTGAGGTTTGGGAACTTGCTAGAGTTTCACACCAGTGAATGCCCAGCACTGTGTTGAGCACCTAACAGGTACCAAGTGAGTGGAATTTATGCCTTTGCAGGTGTTTACAGTGCTTATCATAGGCCAGCCACGTGGGTGTGGGGAGATTCTGTTGAAAAGATGAAGTTGTTTCCCTCATGAAAACTGAGTTCTAATAGAATGATATTTGGGGAGGCCAACCAATAATCCATTTTAGGTTCAAATAGAAAGAAACCTTGGAGAATTTATATGGACAGGATGGTTGGGACTCTCAAATGCCCAGGTGAGCAGCTTTATTTAGGTAGAGGTGATGTATGCAGGCAGAGAAAAGCAGCAAGAAGTCAAGAAGGGTTGGGGGTGGAACAACACAAGGCGAGACCTGCCCAGCCCACCCTCAGTTTCCTTCCATTCCTCTTACTCTTTGCAGGTGATGCCTGGCTAATAAGACAGTTCCTCAGTGGGACATCATGCCTCATGGCTCCCAGTGCTGGGAGATTATTGACTCTGCTGCTGCTGTCCAGAGGAAAGATATGTTGGAAAGCAGCTGTGGTTCACAATGAGCAGATGGCTGGGCCTGGCGTGACCCAGATTGCACCCGAGTGCCCTTTACGAAGCATCATCTGCTTCCATCCCTGCCTCGCCCTCCCTGCCCTCTTGCCCTAATCCACCCTGCCATCCCTACAACAATCTGCTCTGCAGACAGAGCATCCATCTATCTACCTATCAGCCACAGAGGGGGACGGAAGCAGCTCTCCCTGCTGGAATGTCACCTCTTGGCACAGTGGCACAGCAAGATAATGGACAACAGCCCTCAACTGATCAGGTTTCCTTGGAACTTGGTAATGGCTGTGTAATAAGAGGCCTAGCCTAAAAATAGACTGTGGAACAAATTTAATTAAGTAAAACACCGTGAGCTTATGGCATTTATGGTTTGGAGGAAAACCTGGGGGGGGTGCAGTAAATACTAGGAAGATAAGATCTTGGTTCCAGCCCTGATTGTGCTAGGAACGGGTTGACCTTGAGCAAGTCACTCACCTGCCACGGGTGAGAATCGAAGAGAATCGAAGCTGATAATAATCATCATTAGCACCACCACATCCTGTTATGTTTACTCCACGCCAGGCACTATGTCCAAATGGTTGCATAGATTGAATCTAAGAACATCAGCCATTTCTCTTTCATCCCCCCCTTTTAGAAGAACCCTTTTTTCTGCTCAAAAAAATCTTACATGGGACCCAAATAAAAAACGGATCTGCCTTGTTTGAAGCCAGAAGCAGGGGAAAGGATGTCTTCTCTGAGCCCTGAGCCTCCCTCTCCTTCCTTCAAGGGTCTTCATCATGGATCACAGCAGGAAGACTGCTAGGCAGAGTGGGCCCACTTCCTCTGACTACTGTAAAGAGTTGCTGTAAACTTCGTGGTTTCAGACAGATGTTTTCTCCTGTGATTCGAACCTAGAATTCCAAGATCATTCCACCAAACTAAAGCTAAGGTGTTGGCAGCGCTGGCTCCTTTAGGGGCCTTTAGGAGAGAATTTGTTTTCTTACTTTTTCAGCTTTTGAAGTCTGCTGACATTGCTTGGCTGGGGACTCCTTCTTCTTCTCCCTATCCTGTGTGCCCCTTTTCTCTTCTGTGGTAAAATCTCTCTGGCTCCCTCTAAAAGAGGCACTTGTGGTTACAGTGGACCCATCACATGAGCCAGTTCCAGCCTCCTACCCTCGGTCTCTGATTCTCTCCTCAGTGTCTCTTGCCATGTAAAATATCTTCAGGTCTCAGGGGTTGGGTATGGAGACCTTTAGGGTTCATTGCTCAGTCTGCTCCAGGGAATGTGACTGCTCAGCCCTGTGGGCTCTTCCGTATCCTCAGAACTGGGTGTGTGTGTTCCACGGAGCATGAATACTTAGGTATCAATTCTTTCCTTTCCCAGCTACTGTCTCAACATATCCTCTATTTTGATCAGCCCAGTAACAGAGCAGGGTGGGTCAGGCACCATTTCTTTTCTGCACCTCAGCTCCATGAGAAAAGAAGCTGGTTCTGTGGTAAGGACCCCAGGCCTCTTGTGTCTGTCCAGGCAAAGGTGCCTTTGATCATTACAGCCATGTCAATAACAATTATTTCCCCTTCATGATTAGTGCTACGCAAGCTGGGGCTAAATGATATCAAAGCAGCCAGTCAATTTTGTCAATTTACTCAGTCTGTCAATTTAGTAGAAAATAAAAACTCAATTAAATTAATGGCTTGACTGAATGACAGGTTGCCTCAGTGACTCCGTGGAGTCTGAAAAGCCTCTGTAAAAGCTGGAGAGATGAGAGTTCTACCATCATGAGGCGCTTAATTCCCTTCAAGGGCCTCTCTAAAACCAAACCCTTTCTCAATATTCCCAAGGATCAGAGCTTTTTCAAGCAAGTCTACAATATCGGCCTAATTTTGTTGTGCTAACATTGGGACAGCAGAGGAAACTGAGACAAGGTGGGTAGATCAAAAGCTTGAAGATCAACTGACAACAGCGGCTGGCTTCTAAAACACACTCAGGCCTGATTTAAGCACTTTGTGTACATTAGCTCATTGAATCCTGGCAACAAATCTGTGAGGTAGAAAGTATTATTATCCAGATTATATGAGGAGTTAGGTAAGGGCAGGCCTGGGATTCAGATGTAGGTCTCTTAACAACCAGCTTTCCTCTTAAATCAGAAATTTTCAGCCTTGATTGCACATTAGATTCACGGGAGAGCCTGGAGATGTGAAAAGTGGCCCAGAGAATGTCGTTTATCACAGGTGTGTTCGTAAGAGCGAAACGCTAGAAAGAACCAGGCGTGGCGGCACATGCTTGTAATCCCAGCAGTTTGGGAGTCTGAGCAGGGGGAACACAGATCTGAGCCAAATTGGAGCAACTCAGCAAGACCTTGCTGGAGAACAGAACAGCTAAAAGAAGACTGGGGATGTAGCTGAGCGTGAAGGTCCCGGGTCCCATTCCCACTACTGCAGAATATGGGAGAGAAGCACGGGAGCTGAGCACATCAAGGGGAGCGAGCATCTCTATAGCCCAGCAGGGACCTGTCTCAGGAGAGAGTGCAGAAAAAGTGACTCATGTATCTTGTGCATACATAAATGTTTCACATATACACATGTAACACAAATAACAGGTGTGTATGTATATGTGTGTCGATATTAGCTGGCCTTCTATATCTAAGGGCTCTCATCTGTGGGCTTAAGCAAATATTCAAATACATATAAATATCACATCTGTGTAGAACTGGTACAGACTTTTTCTCATGGTGAGTTTCTAAATAATACTGTACAATAACTGGATACATATCATTTACATTGCATTAGGGATTGTAAAGAACCTGGGGATAATGTAGAAGTACATGAGAGAACTGCAGAGGTTATAAATAAATATTGTGCCATTTTATATGAGAGAGAGTCTGTGGGTTTTGGAATTTGTGAGGGATTCTGGAAACAATCCCTTAAGACACACACACACACACACACACACACACACACACACACACATATATATATATATATATATATATATAATATGTAAGTAGTCAATACAGAGTCAACCTAGGTGACTCTGAGTGAGTGGATAAGGAAAATGTGGAATATGTACCAAAAGAAAAACATATACACAACGCATTCACAAATACAATGGAATTCTGTCACTTGTAGCAACGTGGCTGTAACTGGTGGATGTGTTCAGGGAAATAAATCCCGCACACAGTAAAAACAGTATTGCACGTTTTCACTCCTATGTGGAAGCTGAAGTTGATCTCAAAGAAACAGAGAATGGAACTGTAGTCATGAGAGTGGGAAGGTGGCAGGGAAGGGAGGGAAGGAAGAGAGAGGATGGCTAGCAGGTTGGGGTGCAAATACACAGAGGAATAACTTCCAATTTCTATAGCACAGTAGGATACATATGGATGGCAAGAATTAACAAAATATTTAAAAGTAGATAAGAGAGAGGATTATAAATGATTGTAACATAAATAAATGATAAATATCAGATGCCTTGGTTTGATCACCACACATTAGTCTATATATTGAAATGCCACATTGTCCTCCATAAATACATACAACTACCACATGTCAATTTAAATATGATAAAATAGTTACAGATAAGCCATTCTGGAAAGATTTTTTTAGAAGAGAAGAGACAGAAAGAATAGAACAGAGGGGACAAGGATAAAAGTTAAATGTCTCTGACTGTATATTGCTAGGGTTGATCTTTTGACTTTTGAACCGTGTTAATATTTTATGTGACTATAAAGTCAAATTAAATAAAAAAGCAAGTCCAAAATAAATGGAAGCAAATGAACTCAAATATGTATTTAGTTGGCAATACAACATAGAATAACTATTCCAAATGATCTTAGAATATAGTAGTTCAAATATACATCTTTTGTATGATATATCCTAAGGCCAAACAATGGAAAAATTTTAACTGTTTTCAGTAAACCCTTTTTTTTTTTTTGGATGAGACTGAGGATCAAATCTTGGACCTTACACATGGAAAGCAACATTGAGCCACATTCCTAGTCTGAGTTACTCCTATTGTTGATAGTAATGCTGTTATTTGGAGACTTGGGGGACGTATGGACCAAGTATTTGATAGTTATGAACCACTTTAAAATATATCAGATGACATGGAACATAAAATTTTGATATAATATTCAAGGAATTGTTGTTATGTGGGAATGAGAGGAGGAAATGGGTAGAGGAAGAGGTTAAAAAGAGACTGGCCCTGTGTTATTAATTTCTAAAACTTGGTGAAGTACACAAGGTTCATTGTGTTCTCTCCTTTTTACACAGTCTTAAAATTTTCTACATAAAAAGTTGAAAATCTTTATCAAGTTGCCCTTGGCTCAGTTTTGTTTTCGTTTCAATTTTAAACAAAGATGATTTCAGTGTGCAACTTGAATTCTGGAATGTTCTTTCATTTTCCTTACAACTGCACAACCTTTCCCCATTGAGGTTTGGAACTCCAAACTGCTGGAGAGACTCTGTCCTGGGGAACAGGACTCTCCCCCTTGGGGTGATATTATCTTGAATCCTCTCAGCCCTTTCAGTTTCCGGGTTGTGAGATCTATTTTTCTATTAGTTTTTCTAATCTCCCCAGCTGGTTTGAAACTTCAAGAAGTGAACAGTCATTTTGTATCTGACTTATTTTGCTCTGGAGTCCTTGGAAAATGCCTGCCGATAATGAGCTGACCCATTTGAAGAGACAGGGTGTGGTTCAAGACTTTGCTGTGTGCTTTCCTCCAAAAAGAAGCACTCTTGTTCTGGTCGGGGCATTCGGAGGTCAACATCAAGAAACAGGATGCTCTAGTGAGAGAAGGGATATAGTGCTGCCTTCAGGTTAGCCGTCAGCCAGGGGAAGAGGCGCCTCAGCTACCTACCTGCTCCGAGTTTCCATCACACCAGGGAGTGCCACATAGGATGCTGTCTTAACCTGGCCCTGTGGGAATGGAAAACTAGGGCTGTTTGGTCTGGAGCTGATGAACACCCAGGAGGAATGTAAACACTAGGATATCCTTTAGTCCCATGGGGAAAATTCCAGATGAAGACAAAACTTCCCCAGTTATGGAAGAATGTTGGGTTTATCAGCTTTGGTCAGAGATGCTGGCTGTGTGCAGCCTTCGGACTGACTTTGACTAATTAGTGCCCTACTGATACTATGAAATTCCTCATACTATCTGAATGAGAGGTGAAAATTTTGGCTGATTGAAGGCAATGATTTTGAATAGGACACTGATGAAAGGTCAGACCATCTATTGATCAGACCCAAAGGTTGTGGTGCCAACTTTGAAGCCTCAAGAAGTGGGAGATCCACAAATGGAGGGAAGGAGACTATAGTCTGCATGATCATTACAAGTATTTTTGATAGTGGTAGAAAGACTGTTGCTCAGCTTGGTTCCTGCTAAGTACAGGCAGCAAAATGAATAGGGAAGAGGAAATCAGGTGTGTTTAGTCCCAGAGGTGAGCATGCGTAAGAGACTCTGCCTTGGAAAGGCTGTGTTAGGAATGCAGGGACATGGCAGGGATATTTTGCTGAAAGTTCTGAATCTGGAGAAACATTAGCGGTCTACACAGAGGGGTGTGGTTCACATCTAGCTGGGCCAGCTCTGTCTTATCCCATTGGAGAGGATAGACAGAACACCTTTGGCCAGGTAGATAATAAAAACAGAAGGTTATCACAATTCTGGAAGCTGAAAGTCCAAGATGGAGGAGTTAGCAGGTTCTGAATCTGGTGAGGGCCCACTTCCTAGTGCATAGATCATTGTCTTTTCAATATGTGTCCTCTTGGTGGAAGGAATGAAGGAGAGATTTGGAGTTACTTCTGTAAGGGTCCTGTTCATGATGGTTTGGCTCTCATGATCTAAGTACCACTTAACAGCCCAACCTCTAAATATCAAGTTGGAACATTAGGTTTGAGCATACGAATTTTGGGAGAGGGACAAATTTTCAGATCTACAGCAAGCTGTGAGCCCATTCTCTTTCTATTTTATTAGAGTTCAGTTTTATAAGGAATTATTTAACAGATACCACACACACACACACATACACACACACACACACTTACATTTTATCTCATACAAACACACACTCAGAATCCCAGGTTACTCTTATTAGCAAGCAAAACAGATGGGCCACGAACTCCTATGATATAGGGCAAAGAGGCAGAAGCATAGGATCATGGCGCACAAGGATGAGAGTTGTGGATAATAACAAAAGCCTTGGGGCAGATGCTGGTGGACCCTCTGAAGTTCTGTCCTCTTCTCAGTCTTGACTCATCATTGGAAACAACAAGCTGCAATCATTCCCTTCATTTCCCAATATTCTAGGTAATACAATTTGATAAAAAGAGGCATTCTTGAGCATCTTATAACAGCCAAAAGTAACTTCCAAAAATTACTTCACAGCAGTTGTCCTCCGAGGAAGGTGCTTGGACCAGCATTGTCATCATCTAGGAACTTTGTGGGCTCGGTGAATTCCCAGGTCCTGTCCTGGCCAAGGAAATCAGGAACTAATAGGATAGGGTCAACATCCCTCATTTTAGAAGTCCTCTGAGGGGCTGAAGTCCACGGCGAGGTTGAGAATGACTTTTGCCTGGCAGCTCCCAAGGTCCGGTGAGACCTATGGGATGTGATGATTCTGGAGCCTCACGACGAGACCTCACCATGTTCGATGAAGACACCACATGCTCACTTCCTCTTCCATTCTGATGCACCTGGGCAGCCACCCATCCCTCTTGGTCACTTGTTTGTTCTTTCTGACTTTAAAATCTACCTCATTAGATTTCATTAAGCTAAAAGTCCACCTGGAAAATAAAAGCAGAAGGATAAGAGGTGGGATGAGGAATGTCACTGAAAGAATTTTATTACGAGAGACAAAATGGTGGAGAGAATATTTGGTTGACTTCTGCCAGCTACTATAGTCCTGCTCTCTCTTTCTTCCATTTCCTATCTCTCCCTCTGTGTGTGTGTGTGTGTGTCTGGTATTTGTCTGTTTATCTTAAATGAAGGACAAAGAGCAGTTGGAAAAGAAGGTAAGAAAGGACCTGAGTAAACTTTTTAACCTCTAGGAATCTCAGATTCTTCACAAGTCAAGGGAGTACATGTGGGGCGGTGAAGTTTATGGGGGTTGCATTAGGTGTGAATATGTATTGTAACACAATGTCTGACTCACTCAGACAGTGGTCAGCCCTTTTTGATGGTAACAGCCTGAGAGAAGACACAGGGCGAGGAGGCTGCTAGAGGCTGATGAGGAGGAAGGAGAAGGCTGGGAGGAGAGAGCGGTCCAGGTGTCTCCTGTCTGAGGTGAGTCAAGGCCAGCTAGTGGGGCGGGTGGAGGCAGCCTGGAACACATAAGGTCAGTGACTAAGGACCGTGGAGGAGTGTGGAAGGTAGGAAACCCAGGTGGTTTACAACAAAACACCTCAGAAACAAGGAGAATGTTCCATGGCAGCGATTAGAGAACATAAATGAATGTGTCTTTCAATGAATTGCACGTTTACACTTCTGGAACAGAAATGATCCAGGACTGCCTTGGAGGGAGGGCTGCTTCTCCTGCTCCCAGCAAAGTTGTGAAAATAGGTACCTGCTTCCCTCTCTAGCCGTTCTGCCAGCTAATTATCTGTAAAGATTCAAATCATGAACTGAAACTCCAAAGCTTTTTATGGTCACCAGGGGAATATTAAATGGGGAGATTGGAAGCAAAATTAGCTCCCCTAATAGATTTTGGGGGGATTGATAAAAATCTGCTTTTAATTAAAAACATAAGGCCTTGTATGCATAAACAGGATGGTCTTTGGGACTTGGTCCCGTTGGAAAGGGCCACGGACGCCTCCTGGGATTCCAGCCTCCACTGCCTGGCTTGTTGGCCTCCAAGGAGTGATTGATTGGTTGGCTGGAGTTTTGGCCGAAAGGCTTTGCTAATAGAAACACAAAAACAGAGGCTGTAAAGCAGCTCACGAGATGAAGTAATGGGCTTGTCTCTGTCTAGGTAGGGAAGTCTGCCAAGCCCTGTGTTTTAAGTAAAATGAGGCTTTTGTGGTTCTTGGATCTGCAATGTGAGTGAACCTTGGCATCTGTGTCCAAGGTTTTTCCTAGCATGAGGCCACAGGGCTGATGTGGGCTCAGAGGCTACCCGAGGGAGAGGGTACAGGACTCTGGGAACCCTCTATCTCCCAGCCCACTTCTCCTTCAATAATGGCATCCACTTGGCTGCTGACTAAAACCTATGACTCAGCCCAGATTCCTCCAAGACAGCAAATCAATCTTCAGCCCATTTTTTCCCCCTGCTCACTGCTACCACACCGGCTCGCCATTGACATCTCAGAGCCAGACTCTGTGTGACCTTTTCAGTTCATCTCTCACTTCTCTTGCTCACAGCATCACAGTCTGTCTTCCTGCTACAGTGAGAATGGTTCAGTAGGAAGTTCTCAGCAGGAAAGAGAGTGATTTAAACAGGATGTGGGAAAACAGATGACCTGGGTTCCACCTGTGGCTTCCACTACCAGTGTCAGGTGCTGGCTGCTGTTGTCCCAGGATTGGAAATATGGGGTGAGTGTCCTACCTCCCACTCCTTTGGTACCCAGCCTTTGACTTCTGGCCTAGACTTGTGAGACTCATCTGGGCAGCTCCTACTTGTTTTCTGCATCTCCACCTTCTCCATTTTCCCAGGATCCTTCATGATGAATTGCTGAAGGAGTGAAAGAGAGATGATTTTTTTTATTTAATTAGGAATCCTCAAGAAGGTCAGGTTGGAGAAAGGTGACCCTGGAAAGCAGGATTTGTTGGAGTGAGATTCTTGGCTAAACTGTGATTCGCAGAGCCTGGGATTCCTGTCTTTGACAAGATCTGGGGTGACACAGGCTGAGGGAAGATGAGCAGAGGGAAAGAAGTGTATTTGGAGGAGTCAAAACCAGCAGGGTCAACCAGAGAACGTAACTGGGAATTTCATACGCTGGCTTTAGGGGGCTGAGCACGTTGGCTTTTAGGAAGTTTTTATGGTTTGTGTCTCTTTGAGATATTGGAATGTTAGCTCCTAAGGTGATGTTCTTTCTTAGGCGTCAGGGCCCTTTGCAGTGGTGACTTGATTGTGAGAACTGAGCCCTCAAAGTAGGATTAGTGTCCTTCTGAAAAGGACTCTGGGGGCTGTGCACTGTTCCGGCCACTTGAGAAGTGGACCCTCACCAGACTCTGAATCAGTTGGGGCCTTGATCTGGTGTTTTTCAGCCTTCTGAATAGAGAGGAATAAATTGCCACTGCTAGTAAGCCACGCAGACTTTGACATTTTGTTACAGCAACCTGAAGAGACTAAGGAAATAGTCCTCAGCAGCTTGGAGCTGAGAGAAGGCCTACTCTGAGACACAGCAAGAAGCCTAGGGGAGAGGGAGAAGGTGCAGTAACTGCCCAGGTGAGTGAGCTAGAGCTGAGGTTGGGCTGGGCTCTGGGAACCCTCCACCTCCCAGTCCACTTCTTCTTCAATAATGGCATCCACATGGAGTGGATGAGGCACAGAAAAGAGCATGATGTACACCATACTCAGGGACTCCATCTATCCTGTTCACTTACTGCGTGCTCAGCACAGAGGCGTAGTCACTAAATATTTCTAAATGAGTGAACCCATAGGACTGGCCACTAATTAAACATAGAGGTGGATTAGTCAGCTTTTCTATTGTTGAGACAGATACCTGACACCCACAGCTTAAAGGAGAAGTATAATTTGCTCATGGTCTCAGAGGGTTCAGTCCATGGTTAGACAGCTCCAAGGCAGAAGCATGATGGTGGAATGGTTTGGCAGAGGAAAGCAGTTCCATTGATGGTGGTAAGGAAGCAGAGCAGGAGAATGGTGCCAGTGAGTAAGATGCCAGGAACCACATATAGTACACAAGACCATGCCTCCCTGATCCACCCAGACACCTAGAACTGCACTTTACTAATCCTCTAGATAGTTACCAAATGGAACATAATTATTATAGGGAGTAAGGCTGGGGTCATTAATTGCAGCAAAGGATAAATTCCTGAGTGTTTCTCTGGCAGGAAGCAGAAAATCAGGGAAAGAGACAAACAAAGCAACAAACAAACAAAAAGTGGAAAGCAAGGAACAACTTGGCCAGAAGATGAAAAACAAAATCAACCACACATAGAAGATATGGGCTTTACCACTTGGGATGTCTAAACCCGTCAGGCATAACTACAGTCTTCTAGGATTGGTCCCAGCCATACCTCCGACTGTCTACATAATTTTGGTCAGAGCACTTTGTCAGTGTCAGTGCCTCCATTTCCCCTATAGTTATGAAATACCATGGAGTCTAGTTGTATGAACAACTTGGGTTAGGAATGGATTTTTAATTTTAACTTATGACTAAAGTCTTGAGTTATGAGCCAAATGCCAGCCACTTGTGCTGCCAGATGGTCTCAGATATAGATTTAACCTTTGAAGAGTTCTGGAAGGAACATGGCAATGTCCTTTGCTATGTGGGGTTAACTGAGAAATCCTGGGTCAGCATCTCTCCAAGAATACTGATATCTACTTGTGTCCAAAGGAAAGAGACTTTGAAAGCTTTGAGAGGAGCCTGAGCCTTCAGTTGACCAACTTGAGTTACAACCAGTCCTCGTGAGATAATTGAGTTAGTGAGTCAAGGGTTCACTGTGTAAGAAGAAGATATTTTCATAAGGCTCAGGCAGTCCCCAGGATGCAGCAAGTGTTGCATACATCTGGCTGCTGCTGCTGCCCTGGCTGTGAGAGAAGGGCTCCCCTGTGATGGGGGTCAGGCTGGGACTGTGAACGTCGCAGGATATGGTGGCGGCTGCTCTCATTGGCTGTCTCCAAACCTAAGGTCACAGGACTGAATGTTGGAGCCAGGCAGTCTGTGAGGCTGGGAGAGTGAGGAAGCTTCAAGGGAACGAAGAGAAGGAAAGTGACTGTCAATAAGGAGAAAATGGCTGACTCCTGAGCCCCCAGGACACCAGGGAAGTGAACCCAGGGCTTCTGCAGTGAGGGTCCCTTTTGAAGTGGCAGAATCAATGTTCCCATGCAAGAGAGCAGTGAGACTTCTTCAATGCCCCAGGGGTGCTTGGTGGAAAACACTCTAGGGCTATGATTTGAACCAACAGCCGGAGCAGATGGGTTCAATAAACCAATGGTTATTTACATCAATGTGAAGACTGCATGTGTTTATTTCTGGCTCCTGGGGTCTGGAAAGGAAAAGGAATGATTGAAACGAAGAACGTGCTAAAAGGAAAAAATGGACACTCTAACGAGAAAAAAATGTTCATGCTTAGCCGGATCCCTTTCATCCCAGGGCCTCAGAGGGCTCAGCGTGGAGCTCCGTAAGCCCGCTGCAGACCTCAGACCTATTCCAGCTGGGATCCGAGAGGAGTCTACGGAGCATTTCCCACAGCTGAGGGGTACAGGACTGGGCGGGAAGGGGGAGAGTGGAGGCTCCTGCTGCAGTGTGTGCTGGGAACTGAATCCTGGCCTGCTCCTTGTTCGCTGTGTCACTTCAGGCAGGACCAGAACAGATCTGTGCTTCTGTTCCCACATCTGTGAAGGGCGATGCAATCAAACATCCCTCAATGAGTAGTGTGGTGGTGGTGGTGATGGTGGTGGTGGTGGTGTGTGTGTGTGTGTGTAACTGGGGACTGAACCCAACGCTTTCACACTGGGCTATGCCCTCTGCCTTTAATTTTTTTTTTTTTTTAACCTCGTGTCAGTATCTCTCTAAGTTGCTAGATTGCCCTTTCCCAGGCTGGGCTTAAACTTGTGATCCGCCTGCCTTAGCCTCCCAGAGGGCTGGGAAATCCCAGGCATACACAGTTGGGGAAGGTCTGTTTGGTGCTTGGTGGAGGGACCTTCCCTGTGAGATGACACAGTGACACACTAAGTGTCTGCGGAGACTAGCACTGTGCCAGGTTGTGCTGGCTCCTTCCAGGTTCAGGCAGTGTGACTGAACGGGCAGGGAGGGGCACACTCAGGCAGTCCATGCTCCTAGAACAGCCGGCCAGGCTCTGCCGGTTTAATGAGGGAACAGAGCCTGCTGGAGAGCTTCTCAGAGGCTGGTGAGATGCTGCAATTATCGCTCCTGGCTTTGGAAGTGGGTAGGATTTCTGGCCTCTGCGTCTGGGGAAGTGTCCACTTTCCACATGAGACCTGGCCATTGGCTTCCTTTCTCCTCAGGAAGCCTTGTTCCTGACTACTTAGTGATGGATGTGGAAGAAAGAGGTGGCCCTGGAGTTGAGGGTGGGCTCTTTGGGGAGGAACACTGATTCCCCTGTAAATCCCCTCACTCGCACTTTTCTCAGGGGAGATAGAAACATCTCACAGCGTTCGCGGGGTCTCCTCAGTCTGTAATACTCCAGCCTGGTCTGCAGCAGCCCTTAGGATCCCTTGGGAATCCCTTGGGATACCTTGGGAATCAGGCTCCACCAGACTCAGTGCCAGCTCGGGGCTCCTTAGATAAGACCTGGTAGCTCCTCAGCCTGAGCATTTTCTGGGCTCTCCGGGGTTGTGAATGCTCTGAGACAGCCTCACCACAGGGAAGCTGCCACCTGCCTGGGCCCAGCACTCAGATCTGGGGTGCTGGGAGCCCTCACCTCTCTGGGAGGCTACTGGGAACCACTAATGAGAGGCATCATTAAGTCTCGGCCTGGCCTTGGCTATCTTTTTGCTGTAAAAATCCCAGGTCATACCTGGGCTTTTCTCTACTCTTTGCCATTTAAGGATGCTGACTCAACGTGCCTGGTGCCACTTGCAAAGTCCAAAGCTCGCAGGACTCTCCTGGACACAGCCCTGCTATGTTTGCTCACTGAGCATTTCCACGGCACCTGTGACTGCTTCCTGTCCTCCCTGCTCAGTCCTAGCAGTGCCCCATGCTTGATAGGTGATAACGAACATAGCCAAATGCTCAAGCACAGAAAAACCAGTGTCTGCAGAAAATGCCAAAGCCAAGCTCAAGGCAGGGGAGACCACAGGGGCTGGGGAGGTGTGTTAGGAGGTGGGATGAATTAACTGGGCAGCAGGGCTGCCCCAGCAAGGGTGTGGTGACAGAGAAGGGACAGCCTGCTGTTCACCTGACAGAGTCCAGGGGGCCAAGGTGGACCCTGGCTCCATCCAGGCTGGTTTTAGTTCCCAGAGAAACAGAAGCAGAGGCTGTGGGTCTGCAGCAGGAACCCCTGGGGAGTGGCATGCCTGAAAGTCAGGTGTGGGGTGGGTTTTGGTTTTAGATGTCTAACTCTGCCCAGAGGAATCTGGACTGTCACCAAGTCCTTCAAGAGAGGGTCCCAACCTTCGGAATGTAGGCTTAGCAAGGAGGAGCCAGGGGGGCTGGATCAACTGAACTCATGGGGTTCAAGATGATGTGCTGTTATGGACTGAATATTAGTGCCTGCTGTCTCTGCAGTTCTGTGTTGAGTCCCTGACCCTGACTCCCACCTGGGGGCTCATGGTGGGCTCATGGTGGGCTCATGGTGCATCCACTATGATGTGGTTCACAGACACATCACGGAGACATGGCATGGAACATTAATGATGGCATTAGTGCCTTTGTAAGAAGAGAAAGAGACACAAAGCCCATTTTACTCTTTGACAGGATACAGAGAAAAGGCAGCAGTGTGTAAACCTGGAAGAGCTCGCTCACCAGGACCAAACTGGCCGACACCTTGAGGTGGGACATCTCAGCCCACAGAACTGCTAGGAATGTATGGTTGGTGCTGAAGACATACAGTGTTGCTATAGCAGCTGGAACCACCCACTGGCCAGGGAAACCAGTGGCAAGGAGGGCACAAAGGGAGTGAATAATGAGGGGTGCAGAGGGATGGGCATATGGGATGAGCTTGTGCCTACTGGACTTGGGACAGCACTGCCAGCCATCACCTTCACTAATGGTGTGGACCTGTCTGCTGCAGACACTGGCCTAACACAGTCCCTGCTAGTACCACCCAGTGCTCTGGCTCTTATGTGTGGGTCAGAGTATAAACTCCCTGAATAGGTCTGGTCACTCAGTGTGCTTCTCAGGATGGCAGAATCACATCTCCCAGCAGCCCATTCTCCTCCTTTTCCTCCTTCTCCTCCTCATCAGTTTGCTCCCTGTTCAAATCCTGGTCCTTACCTATGAGACACCTGCACACACAAGGGTGTTGCCCACATGCACATAGACTGCAGCTTTCTACAGTCCAACTTCTAGCACCTGTACCTGGCTGCCTGAGTTGTCCCATCTGGAAGTATCTGGGTAGGAGCTGGGCAGGCTGGAGTCTTCTCTGCTCATGTGTCAGGCCGGCCATTGGACACTTCTCTCCAGAAACCCTGAGTCCAGACTCAGCTAGATGCCCAAAGTCCTTCATCCTACAGGTGGACAATGAAGATGTCCCCAGAGTTAATAACCTGCTCCTTGTTGGCTTTCTTTCTCCATCATCTCTTTTCCCCACCTTCTACTCAAGTTTTCTGAGATCATCTCCCAACTGCATCATATCCATTTGAATTCTTGCTGCATAGCTGTTGCTAGGAAACCCAAACTTAGTTACCTGGCGTTAGTATCTCCTGCTACACCAGCCTAGCTGTTCAATATTGGCTCTGGACCTAGGCAATGCAGGGCTGGGACCCATTTGTTAAGAAGTAGAGATTTGGATTCCCTTGCTCAGTGTTAGGAGCCACAAGGTCACATTTTAAAGGCTGCAGGTAAGGCATGGGGTGGGGTTCAGCTGCACTTCCCAGAATATTCCAGAGCTTTCTTCAGCTCCTTCCTCTTCCTGAACCCAGATGGTTGCCAAGTGCTACTGAATCTACCTCTGTAGTATCATTCCTTTCCCATCTGTGCTGCTATAACAGAATACCAGAGACTGGACACTTTATCAAGGACAGAAACTTATTGCTCACAGTTCTGGAGGGTGGAAAGTCCCAGTGCACCTCTAGCCTCTGGTGAGGCCTCTGGACCATGTCATAACATGCCTGGGGGCACCATGCATGAGACAGAAGCAAGAGAGGCCAAACTGGCCTTTGTAAGAACACTCCAGGGACCACCTGCCCCTCTACAGTCAGTCCATTCACGGGGTACCCCCATGGCCTGATCATGTGGTGAAGCCCCTTGAGTACTGTTACGAGGGCAGTCTCATTTCAACAGGAGTTTGGGAGGGTCTTCAGACAGCACTTTTCTTGAACTATGCATCTGCTTCCATTTTCCCTTATTTCTGGCCTGAATGCATGCAGTAGCTCGGCCCTCTCCCCTCCCCTCCTTTCCTCTCCTCCTCTTCTCCTCTCCCCTTCCCTTTGCTTTCCTTCCCTCTTTTCTTTTCTATGGCACTGGGGGTTTAACTCAGGGCCTTTACCATAATTTGTATCCCAGCCCTTTTTATTTATTCATTTTATTTTGAAAGAAAGTCTCAGTGAGTTGCCAAATTGCCCGGGGAGGACTCCTACTTGAGATCCTCCTCACTCAGCCTCCCAGAGTGCTGGGATTATAGGTATTTGCCACTGTGCTAAGAAGCCACATTAAAAGCTACCAAGGTGAACTGGGTGTGGTGGTGCATGCTTGTAAACTCAGCACTCTGGGAAGGTGAGGGATCACAAGTGAGAGCCTCAGCTGGGCAACTTAGCAGCAGTGAGAACCTGTTTCAAAATTAAATGAAAAAAATTATTTATTTATTTATTTGAGACAGGGTCTCACTTTTGTGGTTCAGGCTGGCCATGAGCTCAGCCTCAAACTCACATCACAGCAATCCTCCTGCCTCTGCCTCCCGAGTGCTGGGATCACAGGCGTGAGCCACCACGCCCGGCACTGTGGTATGTGGTGCTGATTGCTGCTGGAAGTGAGTCTCTATACCCAGCATTGTAGGTGGTTTCCAGGGAATCGAACCCTGGCCCTTGCGCTTGCAAGATAGGCCCCAGAACCACTGAGCTCAATCCCCGGCCCCCCCAAAATTTTTAAAGATTCACTTAAGTGAAGAGTGCAGCGATAGCTGAGAGCGAAGGCCTAGAGTCCAGTCTCTAACACTGCACTACTTCTCACCCCAGTCCTCCTTCCCCAGTGCTCTGGAGAGATGTTTCTAAAGCCCATCTGAACCTGTGTCTTTTGCAGATATCCCACTGCTTACAGGGAAACATTCCCATGTCTCAGCCCACCATTCAAGGCTTTCTGTGACTTGGCTTTGCACAATCATCCTTGGCATTTCCCACCCACATCTTCCAGAAGTACCAGATTTTTTTCTCCATTCCTGATAAATTCTCATCACTTTCTCTTTTGTTGGGAAACTTTCCTCCACTTTATTAACAGCTGGCACCTGCCAATCTTCCAGAGCGCTGTTCACACTTCTTCCCCTGTGTTCCTTTCTCCCATTTCTTTTGTCTCTGTGCCTGATTAGCACATGGTCACTGATCCAGCTGACTTGTGCATGTTCTGGGGGTATGAGGTTGTGGAGTGTGTATTTGTCCATTTGCTTGCTTGCTTGTATCTGACCATGAAATTGTGAGCTCCGTGGATAAACGGCGTTGGGCTTCCGGTGGGCACCGCTGCTCAGGGTGAGCAGTAGGTGCTTAGGAAACCTTTGTAATTCAAATTGAACTGAAATGAATTAGATCCTGGACAATAAGAGAGTCACCTTGTGCCTCCTGTGAATGATCCAATTCCACAGACATGAAATACGGTGTAAAATGCACTTAACACGGAAGCGCTACTGAACATAATTTAATCTTCCTCCAATGATTCAAAAGCTCTCCTAGATCCTGGAGCGCTGCGAGGTCATCAGTGTGAGCATCAGTTCTCATTGTGTGCAACTGCCAGCCTCGAGCTAGGGTTGAGAGGGTTCTGGAGAAAGCAGAAGCCTTCTTTTTTAAGCCAACAATTTGCTTAAGTGTTGTTTAAGTGCATATTATATAATCAGATCCTTGATTTTTAAGAAAGGGTTTTTATGTTTTTTTGGTTTTTTTTTAACAAAGCAGGTTAATTCTGGTGAGCTGTTGGGTGGACAAGAGCACAATTAAAGGTGACTGTCAGGGAGCTGAGGTGTCAGCGATGGTCCTGGGGTAGGAGCCATCGTGACTCTGCACTGAAAGTGGCAGTGTGTTCTGGAAAAGCAACACCAGTACTCACTGAGCTTGTAACCAACACAGGGACGAAGACAGCATAACTGCTTCCCTCGGGCAGGTCATGCTAGGAAAGGAGAAGGTCCAAGGCAGACTGCAGAGGAGGGGTCCCTTCTGTGCAGTGAAGGGTGCTGTCTCAGTTTCTCTGAAGCCAGTCGGCCCGCTGGATGGAGCAGGACCACGTGGAGGTCTGGATACTTTGAGAAGAATGAATGCAGTGCTCGTATCCACATCATAATCTACTGAACTTCCGGTTTCATTCCTCCTGGTGGAGAGCTTGGATTCATCACTCCTGTCTTTTTTTAAAGATAGAGTCTCACTAAGTCACTACATTCTCTGGGCAAGGCTCAAACTTGTGATTGTCTTGCTTTAGCTTCCCAGAGTGCTGGGATTATAGGTGTGAGCTGCCCTGCTTGGCTTTGCCTCCTTTTTTAACAGCAAGAAAAAGCTAAATAGATTGAAATTCAGTGACTTTTTTTTCAACTCCACAGAAATTGAGGATGCAGAGAAAATCAGCCTCGAAAACTTACCAAGAAGGGCAAACCCAGAGACAAAAGTCTGGATCTGTTTGCTTAAATCTGAAGCCACTTGAAACCAAAACCAGTAGGGTCTCTTCAATGGCGATTTTCTGGAATAGTCAGAGGCTGCATGTGGTCTCCCCTGTTAGTGAAAGACCCAGGTATTTGGTGACTATGAGACAGAGGTTGTGGGGTGAATGTCAGTGATGCCAAAGGGATGGAAGGGATAAGGGGGGAACTCTGTTATAAGGCCCACATAGTAAATTTGAAGTTGTACAGTATTATTTGAAGGTAGACTTAGATTTAATTAAAAAATGTGTACTGGGAAGTCTAGGGCAACTGCTAAACTATTTTTTTAAAGGAAGTTTAATTGATATGCTACAGCAGATAAGAGAGAATCAAGCAAAATAATTAAAGCCAGAGATAACAAAAAAAAAAAGGAAAATAAAGAACAAATGTAATGAGTAGAAAACAGTTCTCAACACAGTAGATATTAATTCAGTTAAATCAATAATCACGGTAAATGTGAGTGGCCTCTATACACAAATTTAAGAGATAGAATTTATCAGAGTAGATTAAGAAAAAAAGACCCAATTATATGTTGTTCACAATGGAGGAAGCTATTTTATGAAGACTCAGGTAAGTTAAAAGGAGAGGTGGGAAGGAAAATTCACCATGCTAAGACTAGACAAAAACAAACAAGCACATCAAAACAGCCTGAGTCACTATGTTAACTTTACACACAGACTTTAGAACAAGGAAAATTATCAAGGATAAGGGGGCCCTACACTATGAAGAAGAAGCCAGTTCTTTAAGAAGATACAATATGCTAAATATTTAAATGTGCACATACTAATCACCTATCAAAATACACAAATCAAAAACAAATAGACTGCAAACAGAAGTAGACACATTCACTATTACCACTGGAGATTTCCATGCTCCTCTCTCAGCAGATCAAGTGGGCAGAAAATCAGGATGGGTGTGCTTGATGTAAAATAACCCTCTGGGTTATATGATAAGCATACTTTTTTTTTTCTTTGCTTGTCTAACCTCTTTATCTTGTTTCCTTAACCTTTTTTGCAATATATGAAGAGACGGCCATGAATGAGCCGAGCAATATGATTGGAATTTAATTGAGTGGAAAGTCCTGGTTCTATTAAAGCAAATAATGACATTTCCCTTTAGTTTATAAGACTATTATTGTAAGACAATGCTGCATACATGATATTTTCCTTGTACCATCACTGCTTTCATTCTGTTTTATTGTCCTCGTTCATAAGATCCTCATAACTATTACCTGTACAGTGGGGAGGGGAAGTTTGATGAGTTTTCACTTCCGGTTTTGGCTGCTGAGTCCAAAATTCAAATGGATTAGCTGAGTTGTCTGTAACTCTTTAGCTAAAAGTGTCTGCTCTGGATAAAGACCCCAATTCTTTCGATTCTTGCCCCGGATATTCACTGCAGCAGGCTTCCTCTCAAAATAACTATGTTCAAGAGAAACTTCTTGCACGTTGCTATTTTGGATTCTGTAAACACAGCATTACGGGAGACACCCTCCCCAGCACACTGTGACATCTGCACCATGTTCCCTTCCAAAGATGTTTGTGTAAATGGCAGCTAGTGTTTATGAAGTCATCCCGGTTTGACAGGAGGCTGTGGTGGATGTGGAGGCTCCTGCGCTCGGCCCTCCTCTGCCCGCTTCGCTCCCTCTGCCCCCACCTTCTCCTGGCCACTGTATCTGAAGCTTCGACTGCTCCAAGAACAGAGGCAGAGAAAAACCCCTCATATTCATCTTGAGATGAATTCCTGGTGTAAATCAGAGAGACTGGAGGGATATATATTCTGCAGTGTCGCTTGTTGTTGTTGTTGTTTTCTTGCAGGTGAGGTTTTTAAAGAGAAAATTCTCCCACGGATGGACAAAATGGTTCATAAGACCACAAGGGAGGTGCTTGCACAAGTGCCGCCTTTTCATGGCTCCCCTGTACCCCATTTGTCCAAAGGAGTAAAGACAGAGCGCCCCGGTAAATGCAGACACATGGCAGGAGGCAGCAGGTGATGCTACAGGAGTTGCTGATGGCAAAGTGCAGAAATGACTAGAAAACGATCCACCCTGAGCAAAAAGAAACGACGTTCATGAACCATTAAGATGAGAATGTGAGTGTCTTATACTGGTACAAATCCCCATTATGGAGTGCAATCATGATGTGTATATGTAATGTACCAATAAAGATTAAAAAATTAAAAAAAATGATGAGAATGTGAGGAGCTATTGGCTCCAAGAACGGGGTGACAGGCAGCCAGAAAGGGTGATGCTGGACCTAAAGGCTTATTATCACCCAAGGGCACCTTGCTCTGTGGAGCACAACAGCTCTGAGCAGAAGCTGATGGTGGGCAGAGCCCACAACCATCACCACCCCCATTATCTCTGTCATCTTGCAATACAGGGGCCACAAAGATTCATTGCATGCCTTCGGCTTTCACTGTAGCTAGGAATGGACGAGATGTCCCCAGGTGACAGCCACTAACCTCCAGGCCTTGTGTTCTGTGAAGAAAATAAACTCCCTTTTAGTGCCTCTCAGGCCTGAAGGGGCATCAGAGTCCCTAGGAAGGGTAGCGAGGGCACAGATAGCTGGCATTGGTCCCTGCACTGGAGTTAAGCCTGAGAACTCTCATTTCTAACAAGTACTGAGTGATGCTGCTGCTGCTGGTTTATGGAACAGACTTGCGGAACCACTGATTCACTCACTGGGGGTCCAGAGGACACCAGCTGTAGTGGGTCACAATCCTAATTGATATCAGGTTATATTGCAGAGGCAGAAGGACATCTTCCCACCTGGGAAGGGATGACCACACCTGAGAACTGGACAGAATGTTCCCGCCTGAAAGTTGAACCCACACATGGAGTGACCAGAGGGTCTGAATTTAAATGTCACACCTAGGAACCTGAGTAGGGACAGGAGGGGAGAACCCAGTTTAACTGGGCTGGGCCTGTATTGGTAAGATTAGGTTTTTTAGCTACAAGGCTTAGGTTATAAATTAAATGAAGTTTAGAAAAATAAAGTTGAAATTCCTTGTGCTCTTTTGAGTAGGGTGGAGAGGAAAATTCATACATATATATTCAGTAGGATCTTTTTAATTTGGGGGAGGGAGAAATAGAAAACCCCCAGGGGAGTATTAAATGAGTAATGTTCAAATTAATTTACTGTTTATGATTTTTAGATGAGTGAAAATTGACTGTAATTGCAGCCTGGAGGAGGATAGTTTAAAAATTCATTAAAGTACAGGCAGGTCAAATTTACAAAAGGGTCGCAACAGAATCCCTTCCTAAGTAGGACCTCAAGGTACCATGCCCACTGTCTCCTTATTTCTAAGTATTTGATACAACTGGATGCCGGTGTAATGAAATTACTTGTGCACTTCCTCACGATGGGACTTGACCTGTATTATGTTACACTTAATGTGTATCAATACACTTTCCTAATTGAAAAACAAGACTTAGTGAAACATGGCTTAATGAAATGTCAGGGACACGTTATTTCTTGACTCATATAAGACAGATGTGCTGAGCCCTGCTTGCAGGTTGAGGAGAGCTGGGAGGGCCATAAAAGTGGAGTATGTGTGGAACTAGGAAAGCAAGGGTAGAAAGTTGCAGCCCAAAGGCCTACCTGGGCAGGAGGCTGAGGCAGGAGAGTTTGGTGAAAGGTTTAAAGGGGGAAGAATGTGCAAAGAAAGAGGGAGGAGAGGCAGAGAGAGGAAAGCGAGACCAGGATGGTCAGAACATGTGTGTGCACGCGTGTGTGTTCATGTATGTATGTGTGTATGTATGTATGTATGTATGGGAGGGAGGGAGGGAGAGAGACAGAATCCAGTAAAGTCAACCTACACCTTCAGGTTTCAAACTCAGAGATCCAACCAATTAGATGTTGAAAACATTTAGAAAAAAATTTAAAATGATGATATAATAATAAAAATAACACAAAATCTTAAAATATTATATGATAATTATTTACATAGCATTTGTATTGTGATAGGTATTATAAGTAAGTAAAAAATGATTTCAAGTACATATATGAAAAAATGAGCAGGAGTTCTGTGCAAATATTGCACCCCTTCACCCACGGGATTGAGCATTTGTAGGTCCTGCTGTCTGCAGGGGATAGGAGATCCCCATGGCTGACCACAAGATGTTGCAGTCTGAAATGCGTCCATTAACTGGACACTCCGACCTGCCCAGTTTTGGGTAGTCCAGTTGGTTAGAAACGTTCCTTACAGTAGGATTCACATCTTTGAATGTTGGAAGATGTCTAGCAAGAACTTGAATGCTTCCCGAAGGCTAAGTGGATGCTAGTCTTCTACCTGATGCTCACCGACTTTCCCAGAAGCCCCTTCACTTCCTCATCTTTTCCTCCGCCCTATTTCACACTGGGTCCCCGCAGTGCGACGCTCAGAAGAAACATAGAAGGACAGTGCGATCTCACTGAACCGTGGGTTCCACCTCTTTCATCCTGGAAACTGCCTTTTTAGTGCAAGCCAAGATCACATTAATTTTTTTGGCAGTCAGATCACATTATTGACCCGTGCTGAGCTTACTGACAACTCTAACTCCCCAGGCTTTTCATATAAACTGCAAGTACACACGACTCCCTCTTCCCACACCTGTGCCTTTTGGACCCAAGGGCAGAACCTTACATTTGTTCCAATTAAATTTTATCTTGTTAAACCCAGTTCATCACTCTATCCTGTCAAAAATGCCTGGAGCCCTTATTAGGTTTTCCAAAATATATGCTGTACTCCCACAAGTTTCCACCCATCAATCCATACACATTTGAATGTCTTTTTCTGTGTCAGCTCTGTTCTCTGCACTGAGAGTTTAAAGACATTTAAGGCTGTCATTGCTTTAAGAGAGCTCACAGACCTGTACAAAGGCAAACACGAAGTAGAACTTTGGGAACAGTTAAAGAAATGTGGGGTTTTGTGGAAGCAGATAGAAAAGGTCCCTAATCTACACTGGAGAGATGGAACTGAGAGAAGGGTCCCCTGCAGGTGACACATATAGTAAATCCTGGAGGAGAGAAAAGACATAGATATGGTATCATTTTTGGCAGAGGATAAGGGCACAGAGCCAAGAGAGAGAGTGTGTTACCTTGGAGATCGTGCAAGTACTTACTTCTAACAGTGGGAAGGTGTGGTGAGGCCAGGCCATGAGAAGCTCAGGACTCACCCTCTTGGCAGTGGGGAATTGTGTGGTTCAGATATTTCCCCCAAAACTCTGGGTGAAATTTCACTGCCACTGTGGCGGCGTTTCCAAGTGAGACCTTTAGTAGATGAAAGACAGTGGTGTGATCAAAATGTACAGCGAATGTTTAGATTTTAAAAAGTAGAAGACACATCACCATGAATTTCACTCAAAATATGCTCCCTTCACTTCAGACACACTTATATCATCCTTTTTGTCACTTTTAGAAGCAGCTCTGGAAGTCTCCTTCTTTTATAAGGAACCTTGCAAAGTGTGATCAAAAGTACAGTGACTGTTGTTGCCAAATGCCATCTGATGGAAGGTCGGGCTCGTAAAACATGGTGGTGCGCCCCCCACCATCTTCCTTATTTTCCAGATCTTCCGTGTGACTACTGGCTGTTCCCTGAAGCCCAAATGATCTTGATAGGGAAATGTCTTGAATTGTTTCAGCACCTCAGTAGCAGCCACCACAATGCAGCTAAGGATTTCAGAAAAGAAGACCTCCAGAACTGCTTCAGAAAGGGGCAAGGATGTCGAGGTAAGTGTCATTGCAGTGAGGAGGACTTTGAGGGGGACTCCTGGCAACCTACCTTTTACTCTAATAATTTTTAAAATGTAATTACTCACCTTATTTTTCATTTACACCTCCTATTCTCAAAGTGAGCTCTCTGCCTGTTGCTTGGTCACCTCCTTCTGCCACATCATGACAGCACAAAGACTCTCTCCAGATGCTATTGCCCTGCTCTTCGGCACACAGCCCCCAGGGTATGAACAGAATAAACTTCTGCTGCTTACAAATTGCCAGTCTGTAGTGTCGTATTACAGCAGCAGAAATGGATGAAGACAGGACTCACACAGAGGATGTAAGTTGGAGTTGAAGAAACACCTTAGTGTGCAGGTGGGGATATATTTCACCTGATGGTGGTATTTTTTCATCAATTTATTTTCACAGGTAGGAATCCAGGCTTCCTCTTAGAAGGAAAGGGGCCATAGTGGAGGAGGAAGTAGAAGAAGAGACTCTAATATAGAAATAGAAGATGGTTGCACAGGCTTGTGAGCACAATTGTGATATAGGATTTTTTTTCCAGTAGAGTTTGGTAGGTGGAAGTTCTAGAGAAAAAGAAATATCTCAGCAATTGACAAACATAACTCCAGTATTCTTACTTTTGTTCTATTAAGAATTTTGAATAAAGCAAGCCATGAATGGGTCCTTGGAGCATACCAGGAGAGTATGCTTTCAGACTTATTTAATTTAAAAGTAAATATTCTTCCACAGGATGGAAGTTCCTCCAAAGGTTAACAGTACAATAAGTAAGGCTCAGAATTCTTCTAGGTATCAAAACCGAGGAGAAATGAAAGCATATCCTCTCACAGAAATGTGTGCATGAATGTTCATAGCAGATTACTGATGATAGCTAGCAAGCAGGAACATCTCAAATTTCTATGGACTGATGGGTGGATGGATAAGATGTGATATCTTTACACAACTGAATTTTACTTAGTGACAAAATGAATGAAGTATTGGAATGGGCTACAACATAAATGACTCTCAAAAACGACAGGCTCAGTGAAAGAAGCCAATCACAAAAGACCACATGATTTGCCCAGAACAGAGAAATATATAGAGAAGAAAAGTAGATTAGTAGTAGTCTCAGGGGATGGAGGGTTGAGGATGGTTTCTTGATAACAGGTATGGAGACTGTGGGGGATAGCCAAAAGGTTCTAAAATTAACTGTGATGATGATTTCTAACATTGATTGTGGTGATGGCTGTACAACTCTGTGAATATTCTGAAAGCTATGAAATCATATAAATACTGATTTATTTATAAATGGTGCATGAATTATATTTCAGTAAACTATTGCAAAGGAAAATATTCTTCCAATAATCAAGGAGAACGGGAGCTAATTTTTGTCTTGGTAACTATATACAAACATCGAAAGATTTTACAAGAGACCTTTCTCACATTAGTGCACCATGTTGGCCACATCTGTCTGTTCTATTTGGGCTCTCAGGTGGAGGCTGGATCTGGCCCCTTCATGTACAGAAATGTTGAATGCACTGGAAGAGCAGAGAAGGACTCAGATCTGGAGATGGAGCATAGACCACACACGGAAGCTGAGAGAATCTCCCGTCTGGTATAAGAAGCATATTTCCAGAGTCCCGGGTCCAGGCAGATGTTTAGGAATAAATACAAAGAATACCATGAATCAGTGACCACAGTGACGAAGTCGAGAATCCTGATAAGGGAGGACTGAGGTAAGTAGAAGGGTGGCTACCATTGGTCAGCAATCAAAAGACCGTCATTCTGCACAACCCTAGCAAATAATTTGGATTTGAGGTCAGGGATCCTGAGTGTCCAAGGGAGCCAGGATGCCAGGAGCCTCCTAGATACCCTTCTCTGTAGATGCACAAGGATGATCTGAATTTAGGCCTGAGGTCAGAGGCAGACTGTGAGCATCAATACCTGCTATGGTTTGTGCAACTATCCCCCCAGCTGTGGTACTGGGGAGAGGTGGTGATGGAACACGGAAGGTGTGATCTAGTGGGATGGGCTTAGGCCACTGGGGGCGTGACTTGGGAGCAGACGGTGATATTACAGCCCCTCCCACTTCCTCCTTTGTTTCTTGGCTGAGTCCAAGGGAGGTGCTGTATTTATCAGTAGGTTCACGATGAGTTTAGTAGCTGAGTTTGCTGGGTGTGCTGCTAAGAGGCAGGGATGGTTGGAGGGGTCCCAGGGTGTCACCTGGGAGGGTGCACTCCTGCCTGATTCGTCCCTTCTCTCTTTGCTTCTGGGCTGCCATTGGTGGGGCAGCTTTCCTTCTCAATGTGCTTTTCTGCTGTGCCTTTTCTGCCTTGGACCCAGCTGACAATGGAGAAAAACTGAACAAAAATAAAGCTGTCCTCTTTTAAGGCACAAGTATCAAGTATTTTATCCATAACCAGGAAGGACTAATACATACATCCCAGCCCTTTTTATTTTTATTTTTTTATTATTGAGTCTGGCTAAGTCACTAAGTTCCCCAGGCTGTGCCTGAACTTGCCTTCCTCCTGCCTCAGCCTCCCGGTGTGCTGGGATTACAGGAACCCCCCTCATCCGGCTCACACTGAGTCCTCCGTGAATCCATGCATGTTCTTTAAATGGTCAGAGATTTAAAACCTTAACATCTGGAATCTTTCTTGGGTTGGTACAATGCACACTGGTTTGGAGCCCTTTGGGGTTTAGAGGCCAGAGTTTGAGTTTTCTCTCTCAGAACATTGGCAAATGTAACACGTGTTCTCAGTTCATAGGGTAGGCATGAACAGGGCTCTCAAGGCAGCCTTAGAGGACCTGGAGGGCCTTGTCCTCACGTCCAGCTGCACTCTTCCGGCCGTCCCCACCCCCTCCTGAGCCCACCTCCCCAGGCTCCACCAACCACTGGCTTATGGGCCTGGGGCCCACGTGGCTCTCTGATGAATCAGTGCCTTTGCCTTCCAAGTTGCCCAGTGTATTTACATATCACCATTGCACTCGGGTGACGCAGAGCTCCGCTTGTGAGTCTGCAGTTCTGCTTTTTGCTGCTCCTACTACCGGCCTGATGCTCTAATTAGTACGTTCCTGGAGTTGCTTTGGAATTCATTCAGCTCAAGACACTTGCACATTTGAGTGCTGAGGTGCTTAGTTACCAAGCCCATCCCTCGAGCTCGGGTTCATGCTTTTTAATGTTAATTCTGCCTTTTGTGCAAACAGGATTTCTCTCTCAGACTGATACAAAAGAACAAATCAGGAGATGGAGGATGGAGGGTGTTTGGGAAGAGCAGGAGCTAATTAATGCCTGGATACATGTGGGAAATAATAGGAAGCCATTTTGGACTCTTGGCTTGTAGTATACACCTGAAGCAGGAAGGAAATTTTGGGGAAATGGTTATTTGGGGATAGGGGACACAGAACTCTGAATGTCAGACCAAGGAACTTAAGGTTCTGTGGGCTTGGAAGAGGACTGGCATGTAGATGCTGCCTCTGGGTAGTGGGGAGGGGATGGAGGTAAAAGACACATTAGGAGACCTTCATGCAAATCCAGGAAGGAGGAATCTGAGGGCCTGTAGAGGACAAGCCTGGGGGCCACAAGGTGGTCAAGGAGGTGACAGCAGCCTTTCCTCAGGTCACGGGACACAAAGGATGGCATTTGACTGGCAACCTTGGTAACTCTGTGTTCTAAGGTGTTTTCCCCTCAGTACTGCTGCCAGGAGCCCCATCCTGACTTTGCCTGTGGAATCAGTCACTGGCTGCCCGCTTCCAAATTGTGATTGAGTTGGAACTTCCGGTTTCTAAGTGGTGGTTTATTTAAATTCCTCTTTAGGGATTATTAAACATTCTTGTCATTTTCCATAAGCTTCTTTGCGAAGGGAAGGGTAAAAGGAAGCCTAGTTTAAACCCCTTGCACAGTTCTGTGCTGGTAACTGGTTTCTCTCTTGCATTCTCATAGTCACATTTGGGGGGGTATCGGGGGCACCTGAGATGATGCACAGACACTGCTCAGGTGGACAACCCGTCCCCATTCCGCAGGAAAAATCCCTGTGGCACAACTCAGGAGAGACAGGAAAGCACCACCTTTGTCTCTGCCCTTCCAGCCCTGACTCTGTACTCTGGGTACTTGATTTCCAGGGGAGACTTGGAGATACAGACAGGTGAGAAGAGGAAGACCTTGTGTGTGGCTGTTTCCTGTCCTGTCCCTCCACCCTGGGTCTGGAGGCTGAGGGAACAGTCCTTCGTACTCTAGCTGTGCCAGCTGCAGTCTGGGAGAAGGAACTTTGGCACCACTGCAGTGCAGCTGCTTCGGAATGCAGGCTCTCAGGCCCCATCACTGAACCCCAGAGAATTGGAATCAGTGCTGCCCACCAGTGGGTCTGTAGCTGATTCCTTAACATGTTCAAGCTGGAGGAGCCGCAAGGAGGGGAGTGTTTCTCACAGAGTGGTTTTAGAGCACTGCTACCCATTAGAATCACCCCGGGAAGCTTTTCAAACTCTAGAGGCCTTGGTTGTGCTCCATATCCATTAAGCAAGACTCTCTGAGCCTGGAATCTGGTGTTTTCAACAAGCTCTGCATGCTGCTGAGGCCCCAGTCCACGCTGCACACCTTGAGAAGCAAGATGCTCTAGAAGGTCCCGGTCTCTTCTGTCAGGGTCTGTCTGTGGTGCGGAGCTGCAGAGGGTGTTGGGCAGCACCCAGTACCCCTTGGTCCAGCTGAGAGGTGGCAGTTCTGAGTGCATCCCACGGAACGCCGACATCATCCTTACCCTGCTGCAGGGGCAGCTGCCACCTTTCCTGAAGAGGGCACATTGCTAGTGGTGGGTGTCACATGGAACTGGGATGCGTATGGGCCACCAGAAATGCATGGAACATTCTTTGACGTGGATTAGTTTTATTTCTGAATTTAAGTTAGGAGGACTTGGATTCATGGTATTATCATCTTACTCTTCTCAATTAGTGAGATGGGACATACTGGGCAGTGCTTTTTGTTGTCACTGATCTATTTATCTATCAGTTATTCATCTACTCACTCTTCTGAGCCACAGTCTATCATTTGGCTTCTTGTTCTGAGCCTCGACTTGCCAGTTGCAGCTGTCCAGAATAGCCCAGGGTTGGCCATCCTTTGTGAAACTCTCTCACGAGGATGGGGGCGCAGAGCCCTGACGAGCGATCGCTTTGTGTGGTGAAGACACAAACCCTAGCGCCATTAAGCAGCATCCCCCGCAGTCACTCCTGGGAGGCCGCAAAGCCAAGCTCTTTGCTCAGCTCGAAGGCGGTGCTCGAATGCGTTCAACTGTTTGGTGTGCTCCGAAGCTATTTCTTGCCCCAAAGGCTCCCGTGGAAACTCACCCGAAAGGCCGTACAGACATGATGGTTTGCTGTGAAAATCAGGGGTGCTTCAGCAACAAGCCGTTCTCGTTAGTGAGCACAAACGACCCTCTCACGGCCACAGAGCCGTAGCCCGTGGCTCCATGCAGTGGCAAATGGGCCCCACTGCAAAGGCTGCTAGCATGAGCAGCGCCAAGCGAGCGGCAGCCCACAGTCATCCCGGGGCTCGGGCGCCCCACACCCGAGCAGATGCCACCGCCGCGTGAGTCCCGGCGTTCTGGATGCAGATGGCAGCACGGGCACAGCTGCCTGCACCGCATGAGGTGCAGCGCTGTGAGTCTCACCCACCCTGAACAGAGGGAGCAAAATGGTTTCACGCCCTTGCAGCAGCGCTGGGCTCTGCCAGTGTGGCTGCGCCCCCTCCTCCCCGCGAGGCACCTCACTGCTAGCTCGGGTTCCTCTGTCACTTCTCTCCTTCCTGCGCTGCATCTTAGCTTTATCCAGAGGCCTGATGGCCTTTCCCAGTTCTGGGGCAGCCAAGAGGGTGCAAGGGCACAAAGGGTGGCCTCCTAGACTAGGGCACGAGCAGGTGAGGGCAGAGTGCTCTCCAGGCACGGTGTCTGAGAGTGTCTGTCAGTCTTGTTAGTCTGCAAGGGGTGAGCTGCCGTGAGTCGGTCAGGCCGGTCACAGATGCAGGAAATGGGTAGCAGGTCATATGAGGCTGAGGACAGGGTGAGGCCATGATCTGGCCGGGCATTTGGTAAGCTCACCAAAACAGCGGGACAGCTGGCTACAGGCGGGCCAGGCTCAGGTGAGACACATGCCCCGAGAGCCCAGTGGGTGTGAGGTCAGGCAGGGATGGCATGGGGAGCAGGGTCTGCAGAGGGTGCCCAGGGGTACCCTGGGAGGGGGCAAGAGAAGGCTGCTCCTTGAGGTCATGCCTGAGAATTCAATGCAGGTCCGGTTGACATCAGTGCCAACTAGGCCCAGGGGAACCAAGGACACAAGACCCAAGAACTGAATGGTGACTTTATGCGGAGAATCCAGGTAAGTGGAACTGAGGTATCATAGGGTGACCCACCCAGCTTGCTCCGAACAGAGTTGGGCCCCTGAAGAGTGGTGGGTTTCACATGGGGCTTTGGGGTCTTCATCCTGCAAAGCTGCAAAGTCTGAGGCTGGGAGATGAAGCAGAGGCTGGTGATCCTTCAGACTGAATCCATCACCTGGCTGTTTCCTTCCTCTGAGACTCCTTGTTCCACCCCCCTCCCAGAAGTCAGAGCCACATTTTGATACTGTGACTGCTCCTATCTGCATTCTGGAGAGGCGGAACTGGGGTTTGTTACTCCAGCTTTGTGACTTTGGGAAGATAATTTCACCTCAGGACGGCTCAGTCTCATCTGCACAATTGACATGATAATAATAAAATCTCCTTAGAACTGAAGTGAGGGTTGAATGACATAAAACCTTAAAATAATGCCTGGCCCATAGTATGTAGTGTGTGTCTGTTGTGGTGTTTGCTGTTGCAGGTTCTGTTATTGCCATGAGAGTCCTCCTCCCCCTTCCCTCCTCCTCACCCACATATCCTGGTCTCTGTAAATCTCCCTTTCTCCTCTAGGTGCACACTTACCAGATGCTTGGCTTCTCCCCCACCAGCCATGCTTCTCCTCAGTCCTAACTGCAGCATTTCTGTCCTCATTGCTTCTTGCCTGGAAGTGGCCCTCACACTGGCCTGCTCCCCTGCAGTCTAGTTCCCCTTGCAAGAACCTTTTCATTGTGTCTAAAAACAGAGTTAGTTTTGGAAAATGCAAATGAGGTCCCTTCACTTTGTGTTATCCTCTGTAACCCTATATTGCCCACAATACAAAGTTCAAGCTTTTTCTGACGCCAGGCAGAACTCTCTGTGTACTTCTCTAAATACATCTGAATTCTTGCTCTATACCAAATCTGTCTCCTGTGTTTTCCCTTCTGTCTAGAAGCAATTTTTCTCTTTAATTCTTCTCCCATTCCTTCCTTCCCTCCCTCCCTTTCCTTCCTTCCTTCCTCCTTCTCTCCTTTTCTTCCCCCTCCTTGTAAACTTTTACCCAAACTTTAAAACTCAAACTCACTCATTCTCCAAATCCCTCAGTATAAACACCCACTGACAACGACACCAGAAGGCAAGGGCAGAATTTTGTATCAGTAACCCACATGTAGTTGGAAGCAAAAATAGGGTTCTGTTGCCACAAGGCGACCTTCCTGAGAATGAGTTCTGAGAAGTGAATTAGAGTTGGTCAGTTATGACAGTGAGAGAGACTTTTCGGCTAGCACTAAACAGGAGTCTTTCCCCATTGTATAAAATGTCAATCACTTTGCAGTGGCCAGAGATAAAGCCTTCCAGATGACAGTGGGGGCTGGAGAATGGAACTGTCCAAGTTTCAGCTCTGTCAGATGTGTGGATGCGTCTTTAAATCAGAACTGCCTAGAGCAACCGCTTCAAGAAAGCAGTGGCAGGCAGGTTCCAACTCAAACTGTCACCTGCTGAGCTGTGAGCTGCTAGGGACAGAGCTTTAAGAATTCTCTAGGGACCTTCTGTCAGCTGAGGCCACCTGTGTTGGGTTAGATATGAAACATTGGAGGGATCAACAAATATGAGTGAACCTGAAACCGTGCAATGGCCAATACCGCTACTGCACAAGTCATTCTCCATGTTGAGAAGTGCAATTCTGTACGTCAAGCTACAATGAGACAATTCCATGAGCAAGGCTGGTCTTTCCCCAGTGGGACACACCAACAGCTGGAGAACTTGCTTTAAAATGGCTCTCTCATTGGCTGGCACCACTGCTGGACGTCAGCTGGGAGCTCAGTGAGGCTGAGAAGGTTCTCAGTTTCCTGCCACTTGGGCTTCTTCCCAATCTGCCAAGGGTACCTCATAGCATGCTGGCTGGGTTCTAAAAGTGAACATCACAGAAAGCCACAGGAAGCTCAGACAGGTTTAACCCTTGGCTTCCGGGGAAGAGGGAAATCCTGTCTTACTGGGTTTGCTGATTTGCACAGTGCAAATTCTCTCCTCATGGTTCCTTTCAAGCTACTGAGCAGAGAGGTGGGAAGAGGTAGACCCAGTTGGCTCACAGAGCTGGTACGAGCTCCAGCCCCTCACTGGGTAGAAATAGCTGTAGGTTTGAAGGTCACATAGTGTTGCTCAGACTAAAGTCTATGAGCATTGCCCAGCGACAAGAGGAAAGAACTTAGACCCTCCTTTCTCAACAGGAAGAGTATCAAGGTCCTGTTACAAGATGAGCTAGTAGGGTGAGAGATTTTTGCCTCAATTTAGAGGCCACAGACTGGGTACAAATGCCTAGAGAAGCTTGAAATGTAAACTGGCAGAAGGATCAAGTGTCAGGTGATAGAAGCCATTGACATGTACCCTGAGGGGGCAGATGTGCTGATTGAGAGGGACAAACACTGCTAGACCCAGAGATGGGCCTGAGGCTACTGCAAGTGCCCATAAATTTCACTGTTTCTCAACTTAGGGGAGATTAGAGGAAATAAATTAATCTTCATGTTTCTTTTTAAAAGTGTATAAACTTATAAATTTCTGTTAAGCAAATACCGACCATCTTTTTTGTTACAAATAAAGAAAATAATCTAAGTATTGTACATGTGTACAACAGAATACTTTTAAGTCATAAAAAAGGGTGTAATCCTGTTATTGGCAACAACATGGATGGAATTTGAAGATATCATGTTAAGTGAAATAAACCAGGCATAGTAGGGAACACTGCATGATCTCACCCATATATGGAGTATAGAAAAGTTGGTCTGATAAAAGCTGAGAGTTGGTGGGTAGGTAGGTAGAGGTAGGCCAAGGTTGGATAATGGGTGTGAAGTTAGAGTAAATAGGAAATATAAGTTCTGGGACTCTAATTCATCATAGGATGGCAACAGATAATATTGATATGCTGTTTATTTCAAAAAATTAGAAAAAAAGATGTTGAACATTTCAGCACAATGAAATGATGGACAATGGAGGAGATATGATTACTCAAATTTGAACATTATACAATGTATATATGCATGAAAACTTCACATGGTACCCCATGCATATCCACAATCTTTATGTGTCAGTTCAAAAGACTAATAGTGGAAGGAAGGAAGATAAAGCCATCTGAACTCTTCTTGCATGATTCTGGTAAGCAATGATCTTATAGAGTGGTTCTCAAATTAAGCCTACTTCTTTTTTAATGTACCTAGTATTTCAAAGACTCAGTATCTGCTTTGTATTATATCTATCTATCTATCTATCTATCTATATATGTATAGATAGATAGATAGATATAATATAGACATGCTCTGTGTATAACATATATGAATAGCTGTCACATATGATTTAGTAATATTTGGTAACTGAATTAAATAGATCTGCCACTGTGCCACTGTGTATATGATTCTTGTAACATTTGTCCCATGAATATCTGCTCCAGGGTCTCATAATGATCAGTAGCTGAGGATCACATGTAGCTGGTGACCATGACAGGTTAGAATGTGTTGAGCTGGAATGTAGGGGGAGGTCTATAATTCCACTCTGTCCTCTGCTATCATTCCAGGCAGTGCCTTCTATGACACACAGTCAGCCTGCATCATTTAGAGGCTCGTTGGCCAACTTGCAGATCCTCCAACCTCTCCCTTTTGGCTAACCTCGCCACTGCCAGATGGAGAGGAGAGGCATGAAGATCCATGACAGCCACAGCGGGAAATTTTCAAGCTGGCTGGAAGCAACCACTAAAATTGAATGTATAGATTATTTGTGGGTTTCATTATTCAGACTATTCCTGTTCCCTACTGACACAGATAATTGGAAATTGACTATACTAGCTCTTTGAAAAGATTACAGAAACACAGTGAATGATTTATGTAGCTGAATGAATGGGAATGTGGGCCTTGTAATTGTGTGTGTGTGTGTGTGTGTGTGTGTGTGTGTGTGTGTGTGTTAATAAGTGTATAGCTTTTCAGTATTTCGCATTTCGATGAATCAGTATTTACTGGGAAGCTTCTCTTTTCAGTTAGGAGGCTTGACAATCTCAGTCCCAATTCCTGACCTCTAGAGAAGCAAGATCTAAGCATGAGAGCTACACAGTAATAAAAGGATCTAGTAGCCTCACAACAGGGTGATTGAAGCAAAGAGTAGACTGATGCTTCTTTTAGACCTCTGGACCGATACAGAGCCTGATGCTTTCACTCTTAATAAGGGCTTCTGACCTTTGTCTTATAGAGAGAGAGAAATTGAGGATCGAAGATTGGACGACTTGGTCATTATCCCTCGATCTGTAGCCAGGATTCATTTCAGTTTCTGCACTAGTCACCTTCCGTCACTGGGACAAAATACTTGACACTTGTAGTTTAAAGAAGGGGAGGTGTATTTGGGCTCACAGTTTCCATAGGATTTAGACTATGGTTGCTTGGCTCTGAGGCAGAAATGGCACAGTGTAGGGGCCTGGCAGAGGTGAGCTGCTCACCTCACGGCAGCCAGGCAGCAGAGGTAAAGATGGAAGGCAGAGAGAATATACTCTTGTGGGTCATAGCACCTCTGACCAGCCCCACCTCCCAACATGAGACATTTAGGAGGATATTATGGATCTCAACCATAACAACTTCTTCCCGGTTGTACTCCAGCTCTGATGAATTGTTTGTGAGTCTTCACATACCATCTGCATTTCTGGAACATTGTGTGAGATCACAGCTAAGCTGTTTTCTTCCAGTGTCACTCTTAGGAAGCTTGGGAGGACTTACATCTGGAAGATGAAATGTGCAGAGACCACAGCAGCACCGGGAGGAACAAGAGACAAAAGCTGGGTAGAGGAGGTGAGAGAGGGAGCTAGTGGAACAGGCATGGAAAATGGACATATGGCCTTTGCTTAACATAGCCCAGATGGGGAAAGGACTTCATTTTCTGGAGGGCTTCACTGAAGAAGAGCCATACTTGTGCTGGGCCTGAGCAGCAGTGGCTTGGAGCAGAGCAGTGCGGATGGGGTTTGGAAAGACTTCCTGGGAGCAGAGAAATCAAAAGAAACATCAGAACTGGAAAAGTAGATGACAAGTTTGTGTGTGTTTGTCTTTGGGTTTTCAGTGTTTTGCAACATTGACTTACTGACCTCAAATGGATTTATAATGTCAGTAGAGCTTTAAAAGAATACTATTCTTATTTTCATGATTAAAATGAAAACGCAACTTTTGTACCTGGAGCAGCTGGAATAGAGTTCGTCTAACGGAACTCTTCTAAGAAGACCTGGCATGGGACAGGAGCTGCTCACAGAACTTGCTATGAGTAGCTCCCTAGGAAGAACTGGCTACTTGGGGTAAGAGCAGGCAGGAGGCTTCCTTTGTGCCCCACACCATTTGCACACACTGGATGTTTATACCATACACATATGGAAAAAGTAAATGAATAGGCAAATTTCATTTGTTTTTCATAGACATCACTCCCTGGCATAAGCAAACCATATAGCATTCCCATATTTTTCTGAAAACATCTCACCGTGGAAAAACTTTTTGTGCTTAAGGTAGCTACTAGGTCTACACTGTCTGGCTCAAATTAACCTAACCAGTCCACCCTATCCAAACCCTCTTGCCAACTATCCACCTTCCAAAAAACCTCCATTCCAGCTGCTCCTGGTACAAAAGTTGCATTTTCATTTTAATCATGAAAATAAGAATAGTATTCTTTTGAAGTTCTACTGACGTTATAAATCCATTTGAGGTCAGTAAGTCAAGGTTGCAAAACACTGAAAACCCAAAGACAAACACACACAAACTTGTCATCTACTTTTCCAGTTCTGATGTTTCTTTTGATTTCTCTGCTCCCAGGAAGTTTTTCCAAACCCCATCCGCACTGCTCTGCTCCAAGCCACTGCTGCTCAGGCCCAGCACAAGTATGGCTCTTCTTCAGTGAAGCCCTCCAGAAAATGAAGTCTTTTCCCCATATGGGCTACATTAACCAAACTATAAGGACCTCTTAGCTCAGAAGGAATCATCTTTCCAGGTCCCATCCCTAGTTGTGCACTGTTTTTCTAATCCTTAACTGCAGCCCAAAGCCATCTGTTTGTCAGCGGACCACTGGTCAACACTGCTCAGGTGGCATTTGGCACATAGATACGCAGAGTTCTTTGGGCTCTCTGGGTTCCAAGGTAGAGAACACAAATCAGCTTAAGCACCAAAGGGAGTTGTTGAAGTGGAAAGGAGCTCAGTGCATCCAAGGAGAGATGTCTAAACAGAACCAGCCCCTCGGGAATGTGGACCAGGCAGCACATATAGGTTTATACAGTCTTTCTCTTTCTGACCTTGTGCTGCTGGCTTGTCTCATTTTCTGCCTCTATAAATTAACTTTCCTGAAAAATAAAAATGCCCCAGTTCTTGGGTGTGCATGACCTTTCAGGCCCAGCGCTTACCACCCCTGTTTGTAAAATCTTCTATGCCTTTTAGCTGCATTTCAGGTGAGAAGTGGATTGTGCTAGTTTATCTGCCCGCGTCAGGCCACACAAGTCACACTGGCTTTTCTTGGGTCACCTGTGAGCTGTTATTTGAGAAGGTGAGGTGAGGTCAAATGGCTGGTTGGTCTTTTCTCAACAGGACACAATCACCCTGTGACTTTATCCTGTTTCCCACCCTATGTGATAAGCTCTTTAAGAGCAAAGAGCCGGAGGGCACCTTGCTTGGCACTCAGCACCTAGTCTGATGCTTGGTAAATATCTGTTTCTTTTTATTGATTTCTGCCCCCTTGTTGGATGATATGCTCCTTCAGAAAGGACTACAAGTCTGCATTTTAGATATTTATTCAACTGCCATTAAGGAGTGTGGTGAAGCAGATAGGACTCAAAAATTAGTTACTGCCAGGAGGTAATGATTTGGAGCTGTGTGTTCCTCTTGTGAACAGAATCAATAGATTATTTTCATTAGAAAAACAAGACAAAAAAAAAAAAAAATCCCACAGCAGCAGAGCAGCTGTAGCCTGGGATACATCCTCTACATAGAATTTAACTTTATGTCTACACAAGCCTTTAAAAATGTGACACAGTAATAAACTCTTAATTGGAATATCTTGGAGGGTGGCCAGCCCTGGTGAGTGAAAACTGTGGAACTATGACAAGCACTTAGCCAAGAACAAGGCCTGCTTTAATGACTAGATAAGAATCACTGATAAGAGCTCAAACGTTTACATGCAAATGAGTCTGATAAAGTGATTGCCAAACATCCAGAGTTAATTTTCTTACATAGATTAAGCATCTCCCTTCCAATTTTGTTAGAATTGATAATTTGATCTGCAAACATATTTTTAAAATCACTACAAATCCCAGATGAGCTGATTCTGAATATATGTTTTATTGGCTTAAAAATATTTACTCTCAACTTGTGAATTTATAATTGCTAAAAAAGTGCATTAAGTTCTAATTGTTTTCCTGCGAGAAAACATTGTATAAGGGATACATGAAGCTGTGTGGGGAGCTCTTGTGTTCTGCTAAGGTAAGGATATGTAGCTCACTGAGGTTTGTTACATATCAAGAAGTGCCATCTGTTAGGAAGGACAAGGGAATAGGATGCTGGAAACCCAAGTCTGGTGGGTGACTAAGGTAGCCAAAATAATCTTTCACTCTGCGTTTTCCCCACCATATCAGAAAATGGAGGCTGCACCCTTTTGAATTCCACTGGTTCCTGTGCCTCTTTGACAGAACATAGTGGAGGTGATTTTGTGTTAGCCCTAGCACAGCCCTTTGTTGGCCTGGCAGTGTTGAAATAGTTCAGTATTTCCCTGGCTTGTTGGAGCTGGGGACTGTAGCAGTATGTCTGCCATGAGGCATCGTGTTGTATGACCCTGAGACATGTAGAGAGATCCTAAAGGGCCTGACATCTTGTAGGGAAGGGGAGGCAGCTATGGGTGCCATACCTGTGAGTGCACAAGATCCCTTGGAAGTGGATTCTCTGGCTCTTTCCCCAGTTGGTATATTGTGAAGCAGGGGTATACTGTTAGCCAAGACTTCCTGAGCTACAAAATGAAGAGCAACTTGACTTCTCTTTTAAGCATTGGTATAATAAGTCACTTGTCCCTTCTTGGCTTCAGTTGATTCGTCAGAAAAATGGCAATGGTACCTTTTCTCTGAATCATAAGGTTGACTTCACAGTTTTTATGGGGTCCTATTGAGGTAAGGTCTGTGAAAGTCACTGGGTAATTTAATACAAGACAGATAGGAAGCTCAAAAAATGTGTCGTGCCCAGAAGTGCTCTCTGAATGTCATGGTGTTGATTGTCCCCATGATCACAGCTGCTGAAGACTCCTCTGTCATCCAATTGCTAGTCCTTTCAGTTCCTTTGCTCATACCTATTCTCTGTCTCAGCTTCCTATGTGAGGCCAGAGGCCTTCAGAGTAGGAAAGATAAGACCCTGATACTAAAATTCTGTTTTGTGGTTCTTGTGCATCAGGAACTTCAGATAAGACCCAACACTATATTGCAGTATTTCCTTGAAGAATCTGCTATACAAATGTCCATACAGAAGCTCCTTCACCTACTCTAATGTTGTGTCCCAATAAACTCATCACAAGTTGAAAATATTACATAAGTTGATTTTTTTTTTAAATGAACTTAACCAGAACACCCTGGCTGAGCCACAGCACACTGGAGATGGTGGTTTTCCTCCCTGTGATCACAGGCTATCGGGAGCTGAGGCTTGCTCTCACTCTTCTGTGTCATGAGGCAGAGTGAATCCTATTATCAGCAGTCCAGGAAAAGATCAAAATTGAAAATTAAACTGATGTCCGCAGAAAGTTTGTGGCTTTCACACCATTCTGAAGCTGGAAAACCTGCAGCCGAGTCATTGTATGTCAGAGATGGTGTACTTACTCCCTAGTGAGCCACACAGAATCTTGAGAGCCAGACTCTGGACATGGACCTTTCTAGCATGTCCTCGATGGGGTCTGATGCTGGGAGTCCTATGTCTCTAATGGCAGAAGGCACCAGCTCTGTGCTGGTAAAGTCACTGTAGAGGGAGTGATTATGTTTCTTTATCAGAGTCTAAATGTTTATGGACATCCTGTTAAGTTCTCCAATGTGAGGGGATCAGCAACCACTCAGGCACTTGCTGAAGCAGATTTGTGGGTGCAGTTGTTGGAGTTTTTGAGTCAGTGGTATTGGGAAAGGGATGGAGCATCTGCATTTGTAACTGGGCAAGGCCAATATCAGATACTTCAATTTTCTGGGCAAGGCCAATATCAGCTACTTCAATTTTAAAATCACTGAGTAATAGTACTCTCTGATATTTTGACATCTTATGAAAAGCTTTGCAAGGTGGGAGTTATTCCTGTCTTATAAACAACATACCGTGTCTGATCAAAATGTATGGTGAATGTTTAGATAAAAATATTTATTACAGTAAAAGTAAGATTGCCATGAGTCCTCCTCAAAATTACTACCCCTCACATTAAGACACTTATGTCACATTTCCTGAAGCAATTCTGGAGTCTTCCTCATAATTGTTTTTATGAGCTATACTCAAAATTATAGTGAATGCTGCTGCCAAGTGCCATCCAACGGAAAGGCAAGCTGGTAAAAGTATGCCAGTGTGTCCTCCAACATCTTATTCTTCAGATCTGGCACCCTGTCACTGCGGGCTCTTCCCTCAAAGCAAACATGATGGGTGAAGGGTCAGTGTTTGATTCAGGACCCCAAGGCCCTTACAGCTGCAAGCAGTCTCTCAAGAAAGCTGTCACCCAGGACTGTTCAGAAAGTGGCAAGAACAAGGGGTCAAGTGTGCTTGAAGTGAGAGAAAGTGTTTTGAGGGAGGTTATTGGCAAAGTGTCTTTAAATGTAATACATTTAAAAATTTTAAATGGCCACTATTTTTCAGTCATACTATAATTCAGCCCTCCTAATCCCCAAATCCATACTCTGAAATGCTTCAAAATTTGAAAAATTTTGAGTGCTGCCATGATACTGCAGGTAGAAATTCATACTGGGAGTTTGTTTCATTAAAACGTTTGTATAAAATCACCTTCAGGCTACACATGTTAAAGGTACATGAACACAAATGAGGTTTGTGGTGTTAGATTTGGGTCCCACCCCCATGATATCTCATATGTCTGTGCAAATTTTGCAAAAATTTAAAAAACATCTGAAATGCTTTGATTCCTAGGCATTTTTGTATAAGGGACAAACCTTGGAAGAATCAAAGAGACTAAATGGTTTGCTCCAAGTGGGTTCTGCTAAGTAAAACAGCCGGGGTTTAAGTTATTGTCACCTTCACCCCAGGTGTTTATCTCTACCTGGCCCCTTCATCTGTAAGGGAGAAGTATGCAGGGAGAGGCTATGGCCTTAATTCCTGAGAAAGCCTACATGTCTCAGGTTTCTACTTTGTGACCTATTTCATGCATTACATTTAATTCCAGAGAGAGAAGTTAAAAGTTTAGATTTTGGAGCTTTTTCTGTCCAATCTCATCTGTGCCCTGTGTCCATCTGTTTACAACCAATATCTCACTCTGTCTCTTACTGATATGGCTGTTGGAGGCTGCCAAAGAGCAGGTCTCTGGGAAGACAGTGCACACACGCCTTTAGCAGCTCAGAGGCAGCTTGTGCTCTCTGGGTAATCAGTATCTTGGGAGAAACTTCTCTTTGCTCTAATGAAGATTATGCCATCGAGATAGAGGCTTTTAGTATCCTGGTATCATGTTACTTGCATTTTAGAATGCTCAACTGGAAGTACAATTTCACTAACTTTTCTGAGTCAGATGTACTAGGGCTGGATGTGAGCATTAATCATCATAATTCATCATTCTTTCTTGAAAAAGCACAATTTGTGTATTTTTGCTAGCTCATTTATTTTTGTAAAGTGAAATTGTACAAGAAAGAGACTTGTAAATTTTCCAGCCCCACATTGAATGCAAGGTATTATGATGGCATCAATAATTGCATTCAAACCTAGTCTCAAATCAATGTCCTCAAAAGACACTTGAAGATGTATTCCTGTGCATTGAAAAGAGTCTTATTCTCTGGAGAGAGCTGTGAGTCAGATGAGCTGGTGAGATGCTTTTAAGCCAGTGTCTTGAATTGTAGGAAAAGAATTGAAGGTCAATAGGAAGAAGAAGAATAGATGCACTAAGAAGAAAGGCATTCGACTCCATTCAGCTTTCCTTTTTTCTGCTTTTAGGGATTGGTTATTGAACGCAGGACCTGGACATGCTCTGCATGTGCTCCACCACTGAGCTACTCCCACAGATTCATCTAAAATATTTTGACAGATTCCCTGAGTTGCTGTGTTGTGGGAATATGAAAGATACATGGGTTCCACCAAGGCCTTTGATATCCTTGTGTTTGATATTTGAGCGGTACAGTATTACAACCAGATGGGGCAAAGGTGGCTTGAGCATGTGCACCCCAAAGATGTTAGTTAATGTATTAATGTCAAGGTGAACTCGGGATTAGCTATAGGTCAGCACACAGGGCAGTGTCCCATTCAGTGTTTTGCAATCAGTGACTTGGATATAAAGAAAGGATAGTCACAGTCGCCCTGCTGAATGACATAACATAGTGTCCCATCCATCTCATGAGGCCAAAGTGGTGGAATAAACATAAAAATATGTAACTTAATTGTAGTTGACATGGCCTTGTGCATTTATACCTAAATTGGTCAGTTATATCCCAAGAGAGAAATGGTCTAGCCAAGGTGAGACATTAAAAGGTTTTAGTTGACTATGGGCTCAGCATACATTAACATCGTGAAACATTTGCCAACAAGAGGAGGAAGGAAACAAGCAGCTTTAATTAGGATTAATAGAGGCAAATAGGGGCTGGAGATTTAGCTCAGTGGTTCCAGCACCTGTCTTGCAAGTGCAAGGGCCCAGGTCCAATTGCCTGATAACCACACACAACAATACTGGGTGTGGAGACTCACGCCCACTAGCAATCAGTACCACATAGCACAGTACCCGGTGTGGTGGCTCATGCCTGTAATCCCAGCACTTGGGAGGCTGAGGCAGGAGGACTGCAGTAAATTTGAGCCTGAGCTTAAAAAAAAAAAAAAAGAGGCAAATAGTCTGGAGTGAGCTAGGAGACAAGTCCACTCTTCCTACTGTGCGTGAATATACGGGCTGAATTCTAGGCATCACATAGAGCTGGACCTGACAGCCTGGCATTGGGGTGGGGAGAGGGCATGGCAAGTCCCTCCTCCTTGGGCAGAATGTTCTGTAATCTCAGTTTCCAGCCCGGTTTCTGCAATAAGAGAAAAAGATGTTCTTTCATTCAGCCATATTCTCTGAAATGCACTGGAACGTGTTCAGAGGAGGAGCTACAATGAAGCTGACAAAGCGCAAGCATCAAACTCTCTCTTGCCTGGGTCCCTTCCAAGGCACTGGATGAGCCCTGGCAAGGTGTCTGTATGATCACAGGGTTTTGCCAAATGTGTGAACCTGTGATATAATAACTATAATCGGAGAGGACTGCTATCTCCTCTTGGCTCTGATTTCCCTTGCCTTATACTTCCTTCCCCTCACACTGGGTGTCACTGGAGAAGTGGCCAGCATTTCTAAAAATCATCTGAAGGAGAAGTTGAGGCAGTGTGCATCTGAGATTGAGTTCAGTGTTGGCATGAGCTTCCAGTGTGTAGATAGCTTCTATACAGAACTTCAACCTCCCTTGTACTGAGTACTTGATAGGGTGACAAGAGGGTACAAAACCACGAGTGGGTTGTGCGTGGTATAAGCAAATGTCACAGATCTCAGCCCCAAAGCAAATGGGAATTAGAGAAGAAACAAGAACTGAAATATACAGAACTGTAACCTAATAGGTGAGAAATTCTTCAAAATATCAAAAAAGCAAAAAAAGACTGAAGGGTTGACTCTTTTCATGTATTCATAGACAAAATGAAATCTTTTCCTTACACAATCACATAGAGCATCTTACACTGAAAACTTTCTACTGCAGTAAGGAGAGCCTATGATACCCTGGCAAATGAGGGCTATCAAGATATTGTGATGTACACCACCGCCATATTTCTCTCTTCTCCCTTTCCTGTTTCTTGATACCCAGCTGCTAAAACTCTGGACTTTTCCATGTGATAAGTATCTTTGTGTCTGCTAGTGAGATGGGGGACCAGGGTGGGGGCTTGGCGTCTGTTATAGCTTGTGTCTAGATATCTCCTATAAAACCTCCTGCCATCCTAGGTGGGGCTTTTCAGAGGTGGCTGGATCCAGAGTGTGTGCCTGACTCACAGTGCAAGAGCAGGGGTAAACACTGCTAGGGCTAAGGGTCCATGGTGACTGAGCAGTTTGGCACCGCACTCATCCCGTAGTGTGGATACAATAAATGAAACAGAAAGAGGCTTGTCTTGTCCCTTGTTGCTTTTGCTACTTTGTGGGTACCATGAATTGTTCTCCTCTGCGGTGCCACCCTGCCTCAGAGGCAGCTGACTGTGGTGGAAACCTTTGTAAATTGTGAGCTACACAAACCTTTCCCCCTTTAACTGTAAGTGTCAGGTGTTTTGTCTTATCAACAAGAGAAAAGTTAATAAGACAGTAACAACAGAAGCAACCGTGTGATTATAGGACTGAAGTATTTAGCTTCACCCCTGCCCTCCAAAAAGACAAGTGCTGAAGGCTAAGGGGCTCTTCTCCTGGGCAATGTGGTAATCCATTATCTTATGTAACAAAGCCACATGAAACAGTGGCTTCGTGATACCTGGGTATGTGGGGGTGCCTGGAGTGTGGTGGCCTTGACTGGGACAGAAGCTCTGCACCCTCTCCTATGTGCCTCATCCCAAGATCTCTTTCATCTGGATGCTCCTTTATGTCCTCTGCAATACCCATTACATAAATAGGCAAATGTAAGTAAAGTGTTTCTTTGAGTTGTGAACTACTATAGCAGATAAATGAAATCTGAGAGTGGGTAGCAGAAATTGATGTATAGCACGTGGATTACAAGTGCAGGTCACAACCTGGGATTTGTTACTGGTAACTGAAGTGGGGCCAGTCTTGGGGACAGAGCACTTAACTTACAGGATCTGATGCTGTTTCCAAGCAAATACTGTCAGAACTGAATTGAATTTAGGGAAACTATGCTGAAGTCTGCTGGACTAGCAGTTGGTACGGGGCGGGGGGGGGGACGTCATTCCTCCACATTAGGGTCAGAAGAGCTCTGTTGAAGGTTGTGCGACTACAGGGAAAAGCACTTTGGATTGTTTCCTCATGACTTAGTGATCAAGTCAAAGAAGGTTTAAGATTAATCTCTGCATTAGTCACAAGTTAACAAAAGAAAAGGACTAGACAAACAACATTACCATTAACAAATGGTGACATTCGAATAAACATTTTTAAGCATGTCTGGTGGACGCTTGACTTATGAACTCGATCAGTTTTGGGGGCTGGTTGTAACTCAGGTTGGCTGTAAATAGACACAGCTGAGACCTGGATGTTTATGTACATGTTATAGATCACAAGAGGCAGATGAATCTTCCATTAACCTAAATTACCCAAGTTGTCCGTATGTCAGCGTAATTTGAGGGTCCACTGTATTAGTAAAAAAACAATTTGGGTCCACTGTACTTGCTATCAAAATGGTCTTATAAAATCTTCTCACATCAAAAGGCACTCAAAACACTGGAAGTTAAAGAGTATGAAAAGGGTGTCAGACATTTAAACAATAAACTATGTGCTCTTCTGGTTGTATTTTTAAATTTTGTAATTTGCAAATTTTTATAATTAGTTTTTTTCATTCTAAATATTTACTCTATAACTAATCTGGTGTTTCTAATTGGACCATTTTTCTTAATAAAGGTTTCCCAAGTTGTAGAAGCAGCAGGTTCCATTAAACCTAGATTCCACCCTGGCTGGGTGGTAGAGAAATTGGAACCGATGTGTCCAATGCTGGGTGAAGGAACTTAACATCGAGGAGGGGTCACAAGACAAGTTAAGTTCATCCAAGAAGAATGCCTGGGAGGGAATGACCAGGACCTTGAGAAAAAAAAAATGCCAGCAAGTTGTTCTGAGCATTCAGGGTTCTTGGGGTCCCTTCACCAATACCTTAGCCCTTGTCACCATCACCCTTCTTTTCCTGAGAGAAAGAACATTTTAAACTCCCCACCCTTCCTTATACAGACCACGTGCTCAGTGTTCTCACATCCCTGTCCTTCTCCTACTGTTTCCTGGGCCTCCAGAGTCCTCCCAGCACTGTCAGCCATGGCACTGGGGACAGTGGCTTCCACATAAAGAATTGGGTCCCCTCCCTCACCAGCTACAAGACCTTGGTTAAATCATCTGAACCTCTGCTCACCTTTGAAGTAGGGGTTAAAATACCAACAAATGCCCATGTTGAGGACTACTGAAAGCACTAAGTGAGTTAATGTATGTAAAATATTCATCATCTGTAAAGCTCTGTACAAATGTTAAATGTTATTACTATGCATCTTCCAGGCCCGCTTCAAAGGCGACCACCTTTATGAACCCCTTCCCACCCTATTGATCATTCTTTCCCCAGTGTGTAACCCACGTTTCTCTAGTTTGCATGTATTTAATTTGTTGTGTTATTGTTGTCAAGTCAGTCACTTACTTATTCATTCATTCTAGTGTTTCATGAATATTTATTGAGCTACCCGTCCATACCAGACCTCGTCCCTCAGTACATTTATGAATTGGCTGGGCAGAGCCTCATTGAGGCCCATCACTTTACATTTGCTAAGGACTCAGGAGCGGCTGTTTTCTGGTCATGGCCTTGAACTTGAAGGTTTCTAGATCCAGCAGGGTAGGTCCTGCTTCTTTCAAGGAGCGGCTCCACCAGGCCGGACCTTACCATCATCTCAGAGAGGTTTAAAAGACACAGGAGTGACGGGGGTGCCTGATCTACACCCCGGATATTCTGCTTTAACTGCCTTAGAGTGCGGCCTGGGTGCCACTCACTTTCCAGGTGATTCTACCGGGGCCCCCAGCTGCTAAGCACAGCTCCAAAATGATTTTATCCTTGATGACAGGACCCGCAGTCCTTCCGAACAGGACCTGGGACGGCAACCTCACTTAATTTCCTTGAGACAGGATCTTGTAAAGCCTTTCTGACCTTACCCCTTCCCGGACTATGCTCAGCCGGGGGTCTTTGATGGTCATTTGTGGTTTTGGTGACTTGCCAAAGGCCAGGTCAGACAGGCCTCCTATAGCTGTCCGTTCACTGATCCATGAATCCATTATCTCACTGAAAGGAGCAGCAGGTGGGGCAGGATCTCACTTTCTCCCGTTTCTCAACTTTCTAGAAACTTCTGCCGGGCTACCCCCACCCCCGCTAACTGAAACTTGCCTGGGCCCTGCCCCTCTTCCAGAGAGCCTCTGCCTCTCCGACAGGCAGTGCCACTGCCTCCCGCCCTCCCTGGGTCTCTGATCCAATCCTCACACCTCCTCTCCGTGTTTGGAGTCAGCCCCTCCTGTGTTTTCTTTCTTCTCTCCCCTTGAACAGCTTCCCCTCCAGGTCTAGCACCTGTGATTAGGCCTCCTGTGCAGACGTGCTGGGCAGCACTTAATAACAGGGCCGCTCCTCTGACAGCAGCCTGGATAATGGGGCGGCAGAGGTTCTTTCAGGGTGCGCTTGGCACAGGAGGCCTCGCTGGTATCACAATCCAAGCTGTTCCGGGTCCCACCTGTAATTACACCTCCTCCGCCTCCGCTTGCCACCTCCCTTTCAGAGCAAAGAGTCGTGACATTCACCTCGGAGAGGGAGTGCGGAGGTGCTGACTTTGTAAGCAGAGGGAGCAGGATTTTCTGGCTGGTAAATTAGTACCTCATTCGTTATCTGCCCTGCAGGCGCTGTCACTACTCAGAGAGAGTTCAGGAGGCAGTTGGGAAGATTATCCATTCAGGCGGTAAGGACAACACCACCGCCACCTTCCCCTTCGTGGGGGAGCTTGTTTCCAAAAGAAACGGGGCCTCCATTCCAGGCTGTTTTAGACCATTAGTGATATGTTTGTATTTCCACACAAATGTTTACCTTTCCCTGCGGGGAACCCGGGTTAGTCCAAGAGCTGCTCGGAGTTGGTGACTGGGATCAAAGCTTTCAGCTCGAGCTCAGCGAGCCAGCAGGGAGGGCTTGGAGTTGGGTTTCAACTCACTAATTGGCTCTGCAGGTGCCTTTGTTTTTCCTTTCCCCTCCCTCAGCGCCCCTGCTAGTCTCGGCTGGCCTCCCCGGTGCTAGAGAATTCTAAACAAGAAGAGAAGAACATTCCCTCCCCAGAGCAGCAGGAAGTAAACCCAGCTCCTGCCAGGATTCTTGTCAAGAATCTTCTGTCCACTGGATAAGTCATTGAACTTCTCCATACTTGACATTTGGTATCATTTTGGTTCCTGCCTACTAGGTTTATGTGAAGATGAGATGAGATAATGTATATAGGCCCTCAGGGGGCCAAGGTGGTGGCCCTTCCTGTCATCTCAGCTACTCAGCAGGAGGCTGAGGCAGGAGGATTGCAAATATAAAAGCCCCTGCCGAATTTAGCAAGACTGTCTAAAAGTAAAAATAAGTTTTTACAAGGACTGAGGCTGTAGCTCAGTGATAAGGTACTTACCTTGCTTTTGACAGGCTCCAGCTTTGAGCCCTGGTGCTGAAAAAGAAGAAAAGCAAATGCAAAGCAAGTGTGTGTGTGGCCCATGTTTCTGCTCATTAGGTGAGAACTGTTTTTACTTTGCTGTTTTTTCTTCTCTGTTTGTCAGTGGGGATCAAAGTCCTGTCTGGATGACTCTTTCCCTCCTCTACACTGTGGTGAAGGAATCAGGAAAGGCACCAGGGAAAACAAGGGCTGGAGGACTCTCTCCACGCTGTTCTTTCCGGCAGTGTTGAGTTTTTATTTTTTAAAGCACAAACTGAACATGTTCATGAGTTGTCTGTTCTCTTCCCAGCACCATCTGGCACTGGGATTGGTGGCTTCCATGGTCAGCTGCGCTGTGCTTTCTGTGGCGGCCTTGCGGTGCTTGGAGGGACCGTCTCAGCACAATGCTCTTTGCTGAGCACCAGCAACTCTTCCATCTCCTTACCTTGAGGACCAAGAGCTTCTGGGAGCCACTGGGCAGCATAGAGTTTGCTTCCTCACTGGTCCTGTCACTGGTGTTCTGGGTCAGGATCTGGCCCTTGAAGCTTCTCTCACCATCTCCTCTTCATTTCCAGTTACCTTTCATTTTTGTACCGTTGGCCTGCCTGATGCTGGATGAACTTCTCAGTCCTCTCTTGGACAGTCTGGGGCTTCAGGAAAAGTCTGAAGGCAGCCACAACACTGGTTATGAGATGAATGCTGCCACTGTAGGAGCCATTGAAGAAGAGAGGACACCCTGGATGTCCCTTTCAGTCCATTATCCACCTATGGCAGAGCTCTCTCCAAGTCAGGAGAAACTCCTATGACTTCCCTTTGATTCTCCAGGGCCAGCGATTCTAGCTTTTCAAATATGCTCATAGATGACGTACTTCGCAGCCTTCAGGAACATGAGCCAAATAAACCAAGTAGAGCTTTCTTCTTGATAAATTAGTCTGCAGTCTTCAGTAACAGCAACTGGAAATGAACCAAGACAACCTCCTGTGCTCATTCGGTTATTGTAAAACTCCCTACCTCAGGGGGGAGGTGAGGAATAAGACACAACATTTGTACAGTAAATCTCTTAGTACCTGGCACAGCATAACTGGACACTGCATCTTAGTTTTTGGTGGTGTGTAAGTAACTAATAATTTGGGACTGGCCTCATTCCACACCTGGTCTCCACTGTCTTCCAACTCTTTTTAGTAAGCACTTAGTATGTACCTGGCATCATTCCAGGTGCACTAGCTAGGTAATATCATGTTGCTTAGAAAGGTGACATTGGTGTTTGTACTTCTACCCCTGAACAAGCGTTTCTTTTCTTTTTTCTTTACGTAGGGTCTTGCTTTTGTAGTTCAGGCTGGTCCTGAGCTCAGCCTTGAACTCCCTCAATCCTCCTGCCTCTGCCTCCTGAGTGTTGGGATTATAGGCGTGAGCCAGCACATCTGGCATAGTTATATGTGCTACTGATTGCTGGTGGGTGTGAGTCATCATGCCCAGCATTGCTGTATGTGGTTTCTGGGTACTGAACCTGGGCCTTTGCATTTGCAAGGCAAACGCCAGACCCACTGAGCTATATCCTTGGCTTTGCTTAAGTGTTTTTTGATGCCACTGTCAAGGTTCAAACAGGGACCTGCGAAGACCCTTGGTCTAACTCTAGGTGGGAATTCGTGGTTATTTGCAAAGGCCACGAGGTCACTCCACTGTCTCACTGTGACCTGAAAGACTAGCTCCATCTCCTGCTTTCTGGAATACGATGTGTGCTCAACCCACTTTATAACTCGTGGATAAATTTGCAGTGGGGATTGCAGCCTGGCTTTTTTTTTTTTTTTTTTTTCATCCGTTTGATCAAAAGAAGTATTGTTAGTTTTAGGCAGCCAGGAATAGCAATGATTTGCAATGAAGTTGAAGAAAATCATGCATCGGAATTGCGAAGAGCATGCTTCACTGAGGGACTGAAAGAAGGAAGGGAGGGAGGGGAGAAGGAAGGATGTGAAAAGAATGAGGGGAAAAGGAAGGAAGGGAAGAAAGAGGAGAAGACTGCACTTTTTCTCCTGCTCCTGTTCACTGTGGAACCTCCAGGCAGCCATCAGGAAATGAGCTGGGGCTGAGCTGTAGGAGGAACGGCCTGTGCCCTCAGTAAAAGGGTCAGTTTGCAGTACCACTGGCAGCAGCGATTGGGTTGGTACCTTCCCCACCCTCTTTACCTCCTTCCCTTTCCATTCATGACTTCTGGACTCTGAATTATGATGTAGTTATTTTGATCTTTCTTCTTTTTTCAAAACAGAAGCTTCTCCAAGGTTAAGGAGTGGCAGGCATGGCTTGACATGCTACCAGGTGTCTTTTTCTTTCTCTCCTTTCTTCATGCCCACATGTAGGGACTTTAGTGACTGCTGGGCAATGTATAAGATGCTATTGTAATTCCAGCACTCAGGAGGCTGAGGCAGGAGTGTTTGACACTAGCCTGAGCTACATGGCAAGAACCTGTCTTAAAAAAAAAAAAAAAAACCACGGTCATCTTATACAGTTATAGTTAATAGTAATGTCTATCTTATGTTGCTTACATAGTGGATTTTAAGTGTTTTTATCACAAAAAGGTAAATATGTGAGGTAATGGATATGTGAATTATCCTGATTTGATCAGCATGTGAGGTCCATATATACATAGCATGACATCATGCCCTACAAACATATACAATTATTATTTGTCAATTAAAAAGGCAGCTAGACTCAAGATTTTAATATTAGCAATTTAAGAGGACATGGCTGTTCATCAGCTGTTTAGGAATCCGAATGAACCCTTTTGTAGGTTTGATTGATTGCATTTCAGAGTTGCTCAAGGGCCTGCTGACCTTTGTACGTCTTCCTCTTGAAGTACTTGAGATTTGGGGCAAAAATACTTACAAACATAGCATGAAACATCTGAGGGAATTTAACTGAGTTTGTAAACAGGATTAATCACACGGAGATTTAATCTGGAAGGCCTATGAGAGCATGTACATGTAATGACTAAAGATGCACTATTAATTTTGAATTGATAAAATTAAAAAGAAGTTCTTCCCCAGCAGAAGGGAGTGTTCTTCTTTCTCTCCTTTCACTCCATTTCTCCCATGCTTCCAGTCACCAAGCCTGACCTTTCCTACCTCCCTCCTTCCCTCCCTTTCCCATTCCCTACCTCTCCTTTTCTGTGGGTTTCTACTTTTTAATCTTTTTTTTTTTTTCCTCAGAAACAACTTTTAGGAAAAGAATGTAATGGACTGAGTATTTTACCCACTTACCATTCCCAGGTCAAAAGCCTCACCCATATGGTGATAAAATTAGGAAACCATTAGGTCCTGAGGCTGGAGCTCTCAGGAGCAGGATTAGTACCCTTCCAGGAGAGTTCCCAAACAGATCCCTCATCCCTTCATCTGTGGAAGCTACCACGAAAAGACGGCCCACCAAGAACAACTAGCATTCACCAGAATCTTCCAGTAGCTTGACTTTGAATTTCCAGCCTTCAGAACTGTGACAAATAAATTCTATTAGTTATAAGCTACCCACCTTATGGTATTTTGTTATAGTTGCCCAACCTAAGACAAGACTGAAGCATCTAATAATTTACACACAGAAGGAACAGGACAGAGGAGTGGAAGGAGGTGGGACAGCCCCTCTCTCCCCTGTGGGAGGACTGTGGGACACACCATATCCCTTCCTTGTGCTTTGCAGGGTTTCAGGATCAGTGTATAAAGCTCATTCTGCACCCTCTCAGTTAAGTGCAGAAGCAAGAGGCAGCTGGGAATCCTGGGCTCCCTGTGAGGCCCCCACTTCTGGGATCCAGGGGCAGGAGAGCAGTGGGTGTCTATTAAGAGCCTGTGGCAGAGGAGACAAGGAGCCTGCAGGACCGGGGCCCAGGCTTCTCCACTCGCTGTTACCACCGGGATGGGATGGGTTGGCTCCCCCACGCCTCAGCTTTTTGGGATCAACTTTCAGCAGTGATTTCCACCAACCGTGATAAATTACCTGCATGTGGGTTGAACCTGTGGTGACTGGCAGGAGAGCTCCTGGACCAGCTGTCCTCCAGGCCCTTCTCCTACTTGGACTCCACTGGGGCTGAGTAGCTGGATCATCCAACCCAGAGCCTGGGAAGTGGATTAACAGGGAGCCTGAGACCCTTTTTTCCAGATTTGCAGTGTTCCAGCATTGCTGTGGAAAAAGCAGTAACACAGAAAAATACGAGGGTTGTCTTCCGGAAGAAGAAAAGCCACTTCCTGTTCATTTTCACATGCTCTTTATCCTTGAACTGCTGTCTCCTTTCTCATTTCAAGTAGAATATTGGCAATGTAGACATGACCATCAGGCAACTTAGGGTTTTAGACCAGACTCTGACTCTTAGCTCATCCAGTGACTTGACCTCCAAGACTATACTTTCTTCATTTAATATTAAAAATGCTTACCTCATCTGTTCATTGTGGGAATTAAATAAAACATTCCCCCATTGTGCTTAATACAATGTGTGTTAAATTCTCAATATCTGTAGCCATTTATACTATTAGGCTGTGTAATTTTCTATTAGATTTAGCTTTTTCCCTTCCTATTCATACAGAAGGTACCAGACTAGAAGATCAAAATATGGAAGATTGGGACTGTTTACATATCAAGAAGATAACTTTAGGATATTGAAGACATTTGTGTTCCTTCTGTCTGTCCATATTTATTTCTCTTAGAAGAAGGAACTCACCTTTTGGGTCATTGCACCCAGGAGGGAGGAAGCCACCCCTGGAGTCCCCTTGTTGAGGTGTTGACATTAGCTACTTTTCAGTTTTGTGCTGGGGCTGGCCACGAGGAGTGCTGGTTTTGCTGGCTCTGAATCTGAGTGATGGGAAAAGGACCGCAATGAGGTCTGGGGGTGGGAGGGACTAACATGGCAGAGATCACCAGGGGGAAGACAGTCCATGAGGGGACATGAGACAGGGTGACCAGAGAAGGAACAAGAACAGGAAGAGGGAAATGCTGCCATCTCTGTGACAGGAACTATGGTGGCCCCAAAGATATCCTTTTCCTGTCTCAGCTCCTGTTCATATACAAGGCAAAAGGGGCATTGCCAATGTGATTAAAGTCAAAATTTTGAGGCAGAAAGAGTATTCTGGATTACCTAGGTGCAATCAGTGTGATCACAAGAGTCCTTATAAGGCAAAGGGAAAGTGGGAGAGGGAGGAGATTGATGGTAGAAGCAGAGGTCAGAATGGAACAGCAGCTGGCTTTGGATTTAGAAGAGGTCTGCAGACCAAGAACGAAGGCAGTCCTTGGATGCTAGGCCAGGCTGGGGGAGGGTTCCTTCCTCCATCCTCCTGTAGCAACTGCTCAACAACTTAATTTTAGCCCAGTGGGACTCTGACCACCAGATGATAAAGATTTACACATACATAAATTTGGGTTGTTTAAAACAACAAGATTATAGTAACTGATTACAGTAACAAGAGGAAATCAACACTGTCTCTGAGGGTGTAAAATCTAGGAAAGAGGAAGTGGCTGCAGTGTTCAAGGCCCAGGCAGCTAGGTGGCAGCAGAATGAGTGTCCCTGTGTTTCAAGGTAGGGTGTGTGGTTTTCAAAGAAGGGTGAAGACAACAGCTTGGAAGAACATGGATAGAAAAGCCAGCTGGGCCACAAGGGACACTTGGCACTATGTATACTCTTTGGAGTGAGCCAGGGTTTGGAGCAATCCAGCTGGCTCTATGGGACTTCAGAGGCAGACAGAAGGAGAGTAGGTTGAGTTTTCATTGCTGCCTGGCCACTGTTGGCAGGTGGGCAGTGCATAGTATTGAGGCAGGCCATACCCAATGGACGGTTCTGCAAGCTCTGGGTATGAAAATTGCCTCTCACTGGGAAACTGGCCAGAATGGTGGCTGAGTTGAACCTGAGATTTAGGACATCAGCCTAAGATGGATCTGAAATACCATGTAAGTAAACAGCAGTAGAGATAAGTCAGAAAACAAATGAGAAGTTGAGACTCAAGGTAGATACTGGTTTGGGCAAACAAGGTACAGTCTAAGTACTAGAACAGGATCTAGAGATGGAGTGGCAGGGTCTTTGGCAACAGGAGTCCAAGGATAGATTTCAGGGTGCTGGCCTGCTGAGTCTACTTCTTCCTACTCCTTGGCAGGGAGTCATCAAATACAGGACTGCAGAGGATGGAGGTCAAAGAGGCCTGCTACATAGGGTAGAAATGAGGTCAAGAACTTGGAATAGACAGGGGAACCAAAGCAATATGCAGCAGGGGAGAAAGGCTGCCTTCCTCAGGAGTATTTCCCATGTTCCTGGTGGAGCTCCCCACTGTGAGGATGGAGCAGGGAGGAGGTCAAAGCAGGGAGGAAGGCAGGTGAGAATGTCAACACAGACTGTAGGCTGCAGTGCTGGGTATCGACCCCAAGGCTTTACCCTTTCTAGCAAGTGCTCATCACCCTGACCATCTTCTTTTATTTCAACCCTATTTTCAGGTGGAGACATTGAATCCCCCAGAGAAAAAGACTTGTGCTGAGTCTTGATGCTGCTATGTGACAAAGGCAGAAACAGCCCTGGGTCTCTGCATTCCCTGGCTTGGGCTGTCTTTCCTGCACAGCAGCCAGCCTCTAAACAGAGCCAGGGCATGATTTGCATTTGGCCTGGGCCCACATGTGCATATTTTACAAGCATCGTACAGTCTTGGCTCTCCTTTGGTAGGGAAAATACTATTTATTTGAACACTCGAGAACTGGACACCAGATTTGGTAAAGCTATTGCCTTTTCCCTCCTGGCTGTGGGTCAAATGGAGTTGAGATGAGGTGGGAGAGGGGCTGGAAACAGGGCTAATGGATTCAGCGTGGAGATAGGCTTTACTTTACATTGAAATGTCCTCCCATGGAATATCTGTGCAGTGAAAACCTCTCCAAAGAAGAAATCATTCACTATCTATTATGATAGATGGCACAGTGAGATGTAAAAATAAATGAATTTGCAAGCCAGTGTTTGTTGGGGAGCTGTTGTTCTGAACAGGAACACAGCCAACTCGCGTCGAGTGCTGTTAGCAATTATGTCCACCTGGGTCCCATTTTCAGTGATTCTGTGGGGGTTCCTGGGCATCTAAAAGCCGTTCTGATGCACAGCAGAGATCAGGAGTCCCCGTGGTAAAATATTGTCTATGACAATGTCGCCCTTGTGGGTTTGATCCTCTTCGAGTGGCTTCTGCAAGCTCCTTGGTTTGCAGGAATCTGTACAGTCAGGAAAGAGACACTGCCTTTACCTGAGACCCACCCTGGGAATGATGTCACCAGTGAGCCCTGCGAGCTCAGAGGGCTGCCGGAGTTTTCTCACCACTTGCTTAGTCTCCTGTTTGGCTCTGTCTCATTAAGGGTCTGGAGCTGTGCTTCATTTTCTGGAGAAATTGGATATTGGCATAGAATCCATGAATCTGAGGATTTGAATGTTTCCCTTGACAGTGTTAAAAGCCTATCACCTCAGCCTTTCCAAGTCATCTCCTGCTTATGTACCACATGTGGTTTGCACTTCCAGAAGAAGTCACCATCTCTCAGAGCATGTGATTCCCATTAGCCTGCCGGCTTCTCCTAATGGTGCTGCTCTGGGCCCGAGAATGAATCCTTCGCTCTTTCTTGTTTTACCTGCCTGGTGTAGGAAGGAAGGAGCAGGGCACAGATTCTGCTCTTTGATGACGGTGGAATATTTCCAGATGCTAAGTGTGTAATCCCTTTGGTTCTGCTGTGCCTGCCAAGCGAGAGTCTAACAACTGTGCATTACAGAGTAGAACAGAGAGTAAAACAACAGTGTAACAGGTCGATTCTGCGAGCAGGCTGTGCTTGAGGAGAAATGAACACAATGTCATTCACATGCATGCTGGCCTGCTCTTCTCGTTTTGTGTATTTTTAAAGAACTTTGAATGGAAGGATTGTTGAGGGGAAATGGTAAGAATGACTTGATAGAGCAAAAATGTCTCTGAATGGTGGGGGCTTCTGGTCCGATTCAGGGTGGTTGAGTTTCTCTGCAAACTCAGTGAACAGGCTGAGATTGACCTGGGACAAAGGCAAGCAGACTTTTGGGGGAAGAGGTGGGGTAATGAAGTTAGTGGCATTTGTATTCTCTCTTTGGCTTGGTTGAGACATGCTTTAGTCACTTTCTCATTGCTGGGGTGAAATATATCACATTCACAATTTAAGGGAGGAGGGGTTTACTTCAGCTCACAGGTTTTACAGGATTCAGTCTTCAACCTGCTGGCTCCAACGTGGGAATGGGATGGAGAAGACAACTGCACATGTCATGGCGGCCAAGAATCGGCCAGACAGGGGAGGGGCCAGGGAGGGAGATGCACAGCACAAGGTCATGTTCCAGAACCCGCTGATGAGTGTTGCTCCCCACATCCAGTCACATTCTAAAGTCTCCATCTATCATTAAATGAGATTTTGGGGGGGACTTTCTAGATCTAAACCATAACAGAACGTATTTCTCAACAGTGAAGGATGATGGGTCATATGCCAAGATGTATGGGAAAAAGAAAAGTGAGTGACTTAGTGTGTATGTGTAATGAAATCAGTCTGATCTCAGACCCGGGATGGTCCTGGAATCCCGCAAAGGTTCCCAAGTCCCATACTTTTCCTCATGCAGAATACCTGCATTTATGATGTTTGATCTGAGTTGCCTCCTGACACAGGCTCTGCTGCCTCAAGACCTCCAACAATAACCCATCATTGGCCAGCTGTGTCAACTGCCCATTCCCTGAAGCATTACATCCTTCTCCAGATGTCCCTGCATCATTGGTCTTTTTGGTTCTGAATCTAGGTCAGGTTTATTCCCAACATTAAGTCCATGGCTGTGACTCCATCTCCCAAACAATGTGGTTTGACCTCCTGTTATGTTATCTTTATAATTCATGGAAGCTTCACGTGTATGACTTATGTTATATTCCTAGATAGTCACAAAGTAGTTCTGGGCATGTCACAGAACTTCTCTGGTCTCTGTCAGTGTCTTCATCTAGGAAAAGGGACAGTGGAAATGGAACCTGATATGATGCAACTTGGAGAAACAAATAGCCAAAAGGTGCTTTATAGAAACAAGCTACACTAGCGTCTTTTTGAGTCTGTGTTTTCTGTATTTTCAATCTTTCAGTTCTCTAAGATGACACGACTTCTGTGTCAGAAGATGATAAGATGTCAGAAGATGATAAGACTTCTTCTCTAAGAAGTCTTCAGAGTGGGATACAAGACTGTGGTTCACTGTGCCAAGGTCTTAGGGCATTTCAAACATATTTCAGAATCTCATGGGGAATTGTTTTTTAGTGAGGTCATTTTATCCGAACATTTCACTTCCATTCTCAGTGTCATGATCTTCTACATCATAAATCCACTGTTGGAATCATTTAAACCACCATTTTCAGAGCCTCTTTTCCACTTTTGGCCACACCTTGATGACTGCCATCTGACCACGTGTGTGGCTCAAAGGTAAGAGTATTACAAGCCCTTCTGGAAGGTACAAACTGGGCAAAATGCAATTGTGAGATGCAGGGATAAGTTCACACATATGTAGGCAATGGATTTGGGGTTAAAATATAAAATATCAACTCTTCTGTGTAAATGAGGGAATCCTTGGTACTTGTTCCACAGTGGTGGCAGAAAGACCAATTGATTTTAAAATCAAAATTTTTAGAAAAACTATGGTGTGTTTTAAAGGGTCTATCGATAATTTAAACTTCAAGAAATTTCTCCTCTATATTTGGGCCCACACCTTTAGTGAAAATAAAACTGGCAACTTATAGTGTTTATCCCATTAGTATTCAATTATATTTCCCAGATAAACAGCTGGAGGCCATCTCTTCGGTGACAAATGTGTTTGATTTGACTTAATCACCACTACAAGGCACATCATTTACTAACATTTGCTGTAGTACAGTTTTAACAAGTAGGGTGATTCACCCTGGGAGGGGAGAGAAAAAGAATACAAAACACCAGGAGACAAAAAGAGGCAACGGAGAGCATGGAATTGGGGGAGAGAGTGCACCCTGAAAAACCTCAAGGGGATTGAAAACTTGAAGCCAACCTTCCAGCAACTCAGTGATTTAGCAAGAGCCTATCTTGTTAAAAATTAATAATAACAAGAAGGCTGGGGATGTGGCTCACTGCAAAGGTTCTGGGTTCAATCTTCAGTATTCCAAAAGCAAAAGCAAAGCAAAACAACCGCCCCTCAATCTTCACTTTTATGGATGTATATAATCTTGCTACAAAAGAAAGTGCACAAAGATAAATGGCACTATCTGGTGAACTGTCTCAGTTTGAATATCATAGCACCCGGGTCAAGGCATGAAACATATCCACACAACCTTTAGTTAGTTGTGAGGGCAAGATCTTTGTTGTTGTGATCAAGTATCTGAGAAAGTGGAGAGAAAGGAGGAAAAAGGCTTGGTGTGCCTCGTGTTTTCAAAGCATATGGGTAGGCATCTTTGCTATTAAGTCTGTGGAGGAGAAGAAACCACATAGCATAAGAAAGTTGTTCACTTCATGGTGACTGAGAAGCAGGCATGGGAAGGGTAGAGGGGGGAAAGAGAGACAGACAGACATAGAGAATAACAGAGGGGGACAAGGACACACAGAGAGACAGAGGGCCAAAGACAGACATACCCTTTAGTCACATCCTCAGTCTTCCACTTCCTGTAAGTGGGGCCCATCCTCTGATAGCCCTTCAGCTGTGAACATATTAACGGTTAATATCCTCACCAACCCATCATCTCTTTAGGTCCCACCTTGCTGTTTGGTGATCAGGTCCTCAATTATATACAGGCCTTGTGGGGACACTTCATATTTAAACCATAGCACCACCCTTTCATGCCCCTTCTGTGCCTTCCTCCCCTAATGCATCTGAGACCTCTTATTTATATATTTGTAAGGATCTTGGCAAAATATCATTGGTATGCTTAGCCATGCTGAGTCCATGGCATGCTTGTGAACTAAGCTTTGCATGATGTAGGTGTTAGACTTTGCTCCTGTGTTTTGGAGTTTAACAGTGGCTAAAAGGGGGTGAAGGGAAAGGGTGGGGACATGAGTCCTTTATCCAGCATGTCCTGGGAGGCCACAGGAATCTATTGCCTTCAGCAATTTGCCTCTTCAGCATGGAAGTGGGCAGACACCTGATCTGCTTCCTCCCTGAGCCGCTCTGGGCTCTAATGACATAATGGATGTGAAAACACTCTGAGCAGAATGAAGTATTGTACAATTACTACAGCCTTTAAGCAGTGTGGTGGGGGAGACACTGATAGCATGGGGATGAACCAAAGAAAGCAATTGTACATATATCCAAACCGAGAGAGCTTCTGATCCTAATGGTTTTAAATGGCCCAAAATGTTTCTCTGAATTTAGAGAAATGCTATTAATTTAGCTCTTGAGGGCATAACCTTCATAAGGCTAGAGTCAGAGAGTATTCTCCTTGTGATCTAATTGACCCTATTGGGTTAGCTGTTCCTGATTACATCCAATTTATTAGAAATGTGAATGGTGGGTTATTTGTGAAGTGAATCATAATATAAGAGGTTACTAGATTATCAGGACCAGAATTAAGATATTACCTCCTAAGATAGTACTAGTTTTACACAAAGGGCTTCATGGGTGCGAAATATAGCCCTCCACACTTTCCCTGCACAATGTCTGGAACATAGATTGGTACCGCTATAGATACTCGTTTGGCCTTGGCTAGATCATGGTGAGTCAAATCGTCATTTCTTTACCCAGTGATATTTGTAATTTCTCAGCAAGCTTTTCTTATATGTCAGTTAGTTCCATGTTTGTTTTATGATGTGTTTATCACAGTCTGTTAGGTCTTTCCATTCCCAGCAGGAAGAGACCACCTCCTGTTTGTCAAGAAAATGTTTTCTAAGACTCCTTTCTTCATTTCAGTGATTTACTCCTCCTTTGAAAGCAGGTCATGAAATTCTTTTCCACTTTATCTGCATGCAATCACCTGTTATAAGTCTAACTATTATTGATTAATTTAGTGAGTGGTGGTAGCAGAAGCATCTCTTCCCTTGTCCTCAACAAGAGGGAAATGTCTTTGTCTGCTTTCTGTTGCTGGAATCTACCACTCAAGACTTAAACAAGGAGAAGTTTAATTTGGTTCATGGCTTCCAGGGATTTAGTCCATGGTTAGCTGGCTGCAAGGGATAAACATGGTTGATGGACATGATGGAACTAAGTTGCTCAGTTCATGGTGGCTGGGAAGCAGAGCAAAAGAATAGTGTCAGAGCCAGCTGACCATGGACTTCGACTGCTGGAACTGAGCAGACATTAACCTTTTCTTCTTTTCAGTGGTGAATGTAAGGTATTTGTCCCAATAACCAAAAGCTGACTAATACAGGTTGTGTGTCTACCATCAAAGGAAACATTGGTTGTGTTTTCCTCCTGGTTCCTTTCGCCTTAAAGGGCAAAATCTCCCAAATTTCATTTACCTTGATGTTGACTGTTTGTCTTGGTTTTTCCTGGTGTTGTGAATTTTATTTTCTGTGTTTTTAAAGACATTTTAATTAAAAGTTGAGAAACATTATTTAAGGACTGATAAGCAAAAGATATTTCAAACTAAAAGCTGAAGACAGCTCCATTTCTGTTCAATGTTCCAACTAATCACTATATATATATATATATATATATATATATATATATATCTTTTTCCTTCAATCTGTTGTCACATAATGAAGTTCTTTGTTTTCTCCCACCACAAATATTATTCCTGTTAAATACTTTGAGCTTTCTATTTCTATTTAAATATAATTGGAAGGAAACTTTGTATCTGCCTAATATTATTTTGTAATTAAACCTATTTAAATAGGTCAAATGTGTGTGTGTGTGTGTGTGTGTGTGTGTGTGTGTGTGTGTGTGTGTGTGTTTAGTCTGAATATATTTGAACCTACAACTCTATTTCAAACCCTGCTTTTAGGTAGATTGGAGACATACTCTGGGGTTCAATTTTCTCATCAGAATCTCCATCTTTTTTTACATTTTCATGTCCTGGGTACTTAATTATTTTTCTTCTTTCCTTCTAATCTTTCAAGTCAAAATGACAGTATGATATTTAAATTACCTATCTCGGGCACATTTTATTCTTTTAACGTGTGATCAGGTACAATAAGTTAAAAATTACAGTCAGCTCTCTGTATCAGTTGATTCCACATCCACAGTCAATCAAGCACTGATTGAAAATATTTGAAAAAAAATTTTCATCTGTACCAAACATGTGCAGGCTTTTCCCCCTGTCAGTTTTTCCTACATGGTGCAGTATGAAACCTCTTTACATGGTATTTGCATTGTATTAGTTATTGTATCTAATTTAGGAATGATTTTAAATGTATGGGAAGATGCAAATACAATGTAGATTTATATGTAACACTTGAGCATCTGTAGATTTTGGTATTGCAGAGTCCAGAAACCAGTCTTCTATAGATAGCAAAGGATTGCTCTCAACTGAGTGGTGCTGAAAGATCTTGGATCCCTCTTCACTTTGCCTTTATTCCCTAGAAGTTTTTCCATCTCTCACTGTTCAGTAACCTCTGTGTGCTGAGCCCCGTGGTGGTAGCTCCAACCTAGGCTGTCCTCAGTCTCATGCTTGCACGTCCAGCCTTCCATTATGTCTTGTTCTATGTCAAAAACGCATCTCCTGGTTAAAGACACCCAAAAGGAACTTTGATTCCTTCTTTCTTACCAAAATTTTCTCACATTTACATCTCCTACCTTCTTATCTCCGTGACCTCATTCTTTCAGTTGTCTAGTCAGAGCCATTGGAGCCATCCCAGACTCTTCTCTCTGTCACATGCAGTCCATCGAGGCATGCTGCCAGCTCTAACTTCCAGAGACACCCTGAATCTTTCCTCTGCTCATCAATTCCTCTTCCAAACTTCTGCTTCTCTGTCTTCATCATCACATTCTGACTTATTTTGTCTTTCTTTTCTGGGGCTTGGTGGGTAGCACTGATTATACTCAGGGTCTTTGCTACATCCTGAGACCTATTATTATTATTTTATTTTATTTGAGAAAAAAATCTCATTAAATTGCCCAGGCTGAGCTCAAACTTGCCATCCTCCTGCCTCAGCCTCCCAGAGTGCTGGGAATGCCACTACACCTCACTCTGATTTATTTTCTTATTTCATATATATATATATATATATATATATATGCCAGCTCATCCTTACTGCCTTTAATTCCCTGTGGTTTAGTCCCCACCATTGGTATTGCAGAGTCCAGAAACCAGTCTTCTATAGATAGCAAAGGATTGCTCTCAACTGAGTGGTGCCATTCCCCTCACACCATTCCCCTCACAGTAGCCAGAACAATGCACCCATCTTCACTGCAAACCAGACCGTACCCCTCCTCTGTTCTGACCCATCTCCTAGCTCCCCGCCTCATCAGAATGAGATCCAAGGTGCTGTCGTGCCACATTCCAGTGCCTGTGGTGCCTCCTCTTCACTTCCTCTCCTGCTTTTTGTCCTCTGTGCTGCTGGAACATCCTCCCACCAAGCACCTGCATGGCTCAGCCCCTCCTTCCCTTATGTCTGTGCTAATACTACTCTATCAACATAGCACTGAGGAACTTTAGTTAAAAATCAGACAGCGATAGTTTCATGATGTCTACATGTTCATTTTGATGCCATCATTATACTTTGCCACTGTAGACTTATAATAAAATGTGAAATCCAGTATTATGTTTGCCTTCTTTTTGCTCAGGATTGCTTTGGTTGCTTTGGGACTCTTTTGATTCTATATAAATTGTTTTAGGTCTGTGAGAAGTGTTTCTGGAATTTTAAAACAGATTGCATTAAAACTATTGATGGCTTTTGGTATGGGACACATTATGGATATTCCTCACAGACTAAAAATAGAAATTCTGGTTGACCCAGTCATAAGATTCCTGGGTATATTCCTGAAAAAAAAGATGAAGACATACATATGTATGTTTATAGCAGTGCAATTTGCAACAGCAAAGCTCTGGATACTTCCAGAGGCTAAATACCTGTCAATAGATGAATGAGTAAAGAAAATATTGCACGCGATGAATGGAATACTATTCATCCATAAAGAAGAATGAAATGATGTCATTTACAGAAAAATGGACCATAGTGCTAAGCAAAACAAGATAACTACAGAAATTTAAATATTATCTGGTTTGTCTTGGAGGGGCAACCTAAAATATGGATAAATAAATGAATAAAATAAAATAAAATAGAGAAGACAGGAAACTGGAAGGGAGATTTTAGAGATAGAGAAGGAGATACTGGGAGGGAGACAGAAAGGAAAAGTTATAAAGGGACCACAAATGATCAAGGTAAGTTATATACATGTGTCATTTTCCTCAAATGAACATCACTGTTCTGTACTGAAAACACATGCCAGTAAAATACTAAGAAAACTAATCTCACTTGATCGGTGAAGTGATAACCACTGTTTTAAAATAACGCCCTCAGGAAAAATAATGAAATTATAACAAAAAAGTAAGGAAACAAATTTTATGTATGTGGGGGGGGCGGTAGGGTGGGTAGGGCTATGGGAAAAAATGAGAATTAAGTTGTGTCTTATACTGGTGCAAATCCCCATTATGGAGTGCAATCATGATGCATATATGTAATGTACCAATAAAGATTAAAAAATAAAATAAATTAACACCCTCAGTCACCCAGCCATTTGACCTCACATCCTGCTTTCACCCAGAACTTGATATAATATATATATATATATATATATATATATATATATATATATATATATATATATTTTTTTTTTTTTTTTTTTTTAGGTTTTTTTTTGGAGACAGGGTCTTGCTTTGTGGTTCAGGCTGGCCCTGAGCTCAGCCTCAGACTCACATCACAATCCTCCTGCCTCTGCCTCCCAAGTGCTGGGATTACAGGCATGAGCCACCACGCCCGGCACTGTGGTATGTGGTACTGGTTGCTGCTGGGTGTGGGTCTCCACACCCAGTATTGTTATGTGGTTACCGGGGAATTGAACCTGGGTCCTTGCGCTTGCGAGACAGGTGCCAGAACCACTGAGCTAACTCCCCGGCCCCTATATATTTATTACTTTGTGTGTTTTCTCTGTTGTCCATTTTGTTCTGCTCTCTGATGTATCTTTAGTCCTCAAGACAGCTCTGGGTACAACCTTAGTCGACTAATGTATGAAGGAATGGATTCTAATTCCCCAGATTTGTGCTTCTCAGCTCATTAACTGTCTCTACTCTTGCTAGTAATTTTCAGAGTATATTTCTACTGTAGAACATTCACTGCAGACTTTGTCTTATAAGAGGGCTAATGATGCGCAACTGAGGACCAGAGTGCCTCATCTCAGTGGAAGGGTGAGCCCGAGGGCAGAGCCAGACTCTTCTATCTCCAGGCTCCTTTCATTGAGACACAAGTCATTTCAAAACTGTGACTATAAACATTGGCTCACTTAATTCCCATAACTATCAGAGGAGGCAGACAAAATGACCCCATTTCATAGGAGGGTAAGTAGTAAGATGGAGTAAGTTGGCCACAATGGTGTGGTAAAGATGCCACAAGGGACTGACCCAGGTGCCAGTCAAGCCCGCTAACTCAGCCCAAGACTTGTCCCTCTGTACTCCTTGCTTGCTTTCCTCTGTCTTTTCCCAATTGCTCACCCTTTGGTCTTGGCACCTTCTTTTCTTTCAATATCTGGCTTTCTATTTACACTTTTTGCAGTTCTATATGGTAGGGCTTTTCTTTTAGGCACTTTTCTGGCCAGAATCCTGAGAATTACTTTCATTTGTTTGCTAAGGTCTTTTTATAGAACTGGGAAATATTTTCTCAATGATTCCCTTAATTATGATTTCAAGGTTACTTACCTCTTACTCCTCTAGGAAGTTATATTATTCATGTTGGATAATCTTCATCTGCTTTTAGGACCATCGTATTTTATCTCTTGTAAAACAGAGCCATTTATTGAAATCTGTTGTTTTGAGGGGGAAATCACCACAGTGACACTCCATTTACCCAAGCTTTTGCTTTCTGCTGTTTCTGATATCCTCACTGAACTGTAGTCTAATACTACTAAATGGAAAATTCTAGAAAACAACCCATAAGTTTTATATTGTGTGTGGTTTTGAAAATCATGATGAACTTTTGCTTTCCTGCTCCCTCTCACAAAGATGTAAGTCCACCTTTGTTTGGTGTATCCATCCCATATGCGCTATCCTCACATTAATCACTTAGTAGCCATCTTGGTTATCAGATTGCCCAAGGTGACAACATCCTGCTTATGCGCGAGCGACCATTATTTTACTTAATAAATCTTCAAACTGGCAATTTGGATATGCTATAGAGAAGCCGTAGTGTTCGTCCAGTAAAAGACAAAAGTTTCTCATAGCCACGTGTATGAGAAGATGCAGCACATAAAGTTGTGTCAGTGTATTACTCATTGGCACAAAATATCTGATATCGGCAACTTAGAGGAAGAGTAGTTTGTTTGGTTCACATTTTCCAGTGGGTTTAGTTCAAAGTCAGCCTGCTCCCAGGCAGCACGGTGGAAGGGCCTGGGTAGAAGACAGTTGATCATTTCATGGCAGCCAGGAAGCAGAGGGGGGAAAGGAGGAGCTAGGGGTGAGCAGAAACCCTTCTTGGTCACATCACCAGTGATCCACCTCCTCCAACCTGGTCTTACCGCGTAACAGCGCTTTCAGCTGCTGAACTCACCACAGATGGGCAGAACACCTGAATGATCCACTCACCTCCAAACATATGGGACTTTCAAGGAGCATTTTAGACATCAATTGTAACAGTCCTGACCATGGCTCCAGGCACCCACAGATGCTCTTAGAACTTACTCTCTTCATATAAATGTGTGTGTGGGACTACTATAATTTCTTTGTACATTATAGATTTCTTCCTTTTCTGTACTGTTTACTCTTTCTTTCACCAGAAACATAGGGTAAGAATTTAGGCTGTGTTCTGTCTTTACTGACCAACATCTTGGGATGAACCCAGTTGTGTATGTATTGTACTTGTAGGCAAGTGATACTTAATTTTAAAAATACCAAAACTAGGCTGTGAAAAGATTCCCTTTTTGTTCAAATAAGAGGTTTTTCTAGATTCTAAGATTGTTTTTAATTTTTTCAATTGACAAAATTTGTCTCTATTTATGGTGCACTTCATAATATTTTGATATATGGATATGTTCTGCAATCCACTCCAAAGTGATAGCAATCAGAACAACATGGTAGCTGCTTAGTTGATTCTTTTGTCTAGAAATTACAGCTTGTATAAATTGCTCATGTTATTTTCTGTCCTCAGGTCTTATTGACAATGTTTCTATGGTTCTTTTGGTAGTTGTGATCTCTAAAAAAAAATTATAGCTAGTAACGTTTCACTCTCACCTTGAATTCACTAAGAAAATGTATGTTAAATTTACCAACACATGATCACAGAGTTTGGGAGCATAAACATTTAAACAACTTTAAATTGATAACTCGTAAACTTAAGATCATTTATTTAAAAAAAAAACTGATTTCTGACCATGAAGTTTCCAATTTCACCAATGTCCTATTTTATAAAATTTCAAACACGCAGGCAAGTTGAAAGGATGTTGGAGTGAGCAGCCATATACACATCACTTAGATTTGATACAATTATGTTAATCTCTTTTTTGAATTACTTATCAATTTGTACTCCAGATGAATTTTGGGTAATAGCACTTACTGACTCTTCAGTAGAAGAATAATTCTTTTCATGAATTCTTCTAACAAATTACTTCTTTCTGAACTTGAGATCCTCCTTCTCTATGGAGTAAATGCCTGGAGTAGACAGTAGTTTTCTATCTGTGTTTCATGGAGCCCTTAAGTTCTGTAGAAGGATCTGATATAAGAGGACTGTCTTTCTGTGCAGGTATCTGAGAGTCCATCTTACACAAAGCTCCTATGTGGGCACTAGATGGGCAATATTAAAGGGTGGGGTCTCTTGGCCAAGCCAGGCTCCAGGGTCTTCCACAGTGCCCATCACAAAAGCTAGCTTAAATTGTTTTCATGTGTCTTAGTCCATTATCCACTGCTATAAATCAAAACCACAGACTGAATAATTTTTAAAGAATAAAGATTTATCTACCTCATGGTTGTAAAGATAGTTGTCATTGGTCAGGTCCTTCTTGCGAGTGACGACTCCCTGCAGGACTTCAAGGTGGCCCAAGACATCACACTGTGAGATGGGCACATGCAAGATACAGACCTGAACTGGCTTTTGTAACAGGCACTATTGAGAAAACCCAGTAATCTGATACTAGTAATGAATCAATCCGTTCATGAGGGTGGTGCCTGCATGGCCTAGTCACGTGTTAAAGGTCCTATCTCTTAAAATTTTAAAATGGGGATTAAATTAGTTTTGGTGGGAGCATTCAGGTCATAACACTGCATGTTTGCAAGGAGAAATTGTGCAACTACATATGTTTTGAAAATTCTTGGACAGCATGATTTTAAAAATCCTTTTCAGGTCACAGAAAGGATGTGTCTGGTATTCCTAGGTACCATATAAACTATTTAAGAGGATGAACAAACTCTCTTATTTGAGACTCTTGTATACGCGAGGCGTTTTGCCAGATCTTTTGCCTTGTTATAGCATTTACTTTTCATAACAACCCTATAAGACAGGGATTGTTAACCTTACTTTATAGTGCAACAGTCCAGGGCTTTGCAAGTTGGCTCACTCAAAATTACTTGGCCTGTAGTTAGAGGAATTGAGTGTATAGTGATGCACTGGGCCTCCAAAACAAGAAGGCCTTTCTGTTGAAATACTGTATTTGTTGACAATACCTAATTAAGGTAGTCATAAAACTTTTGGTCAAGAAATCTTCTGTTTTTGCCCCATCAAGTTGGAAACACAGAATTCTCCTTTTAGCCATAAAGTCTGTTACAGCAGGACCAGAATAGGAGAATCTGAGACTGAGGGGATGGGAGTGAGAGTCAAGCTCAAAGCAAATCCACATTATTTTTTTAATTTGAGGGCTTTCTCCCCTTTGATTTGTAGCATCCCATCCCAGTTCCTGTATTAGACAGTCCTCTCTTTAATGTGAAGTTTGAAAACTGAAGTATTCTACTTTCAGGAAATAGAGACCTTACATCTTGGCTCTTTGCTGGCAATATTCTGACCTATGACCTTTGCTCAGCCAATTGGATGTCTCCTCGTGGGTCTTTGCCTTTAGAAACAATTGAAATAGAGATAAGGGCCAGATAGAATTCATGCTTCACAGTATCTGCAGAGGTGTGTGATGGCAGCTACAGCAATGATCTAGGTTATCTGTGAAGGTGTTCTGATCACATCATCCTATTCAATGATGGTTGCTTTACTTGTTTCTTGATCCTGAAGCATATGGGTTTCTTTCCGTTTTAGTAGGTAAGAGGTATTCTTCCACTGTCTTATTATGAATGCAGATTTTCTGGAGTTTCTGTGCTCTAACATGAAAAAATAGAGAGAAAGTCCATTTATCTGCTGTGTTGTACTTTTCCCTTTGATGTGGAAATAGCACATTTTTACTCTACTGTCTCAGTATCTTTTGTTCCACTCAGATTGGGTTAGTTTATGTAGCAGTAACAAGTGAACCCCAAATCCCAGTGACCAGAGACAATAGAATTTAATCGCTCCCTCACTATATGTTCTTTGTGGATCATCAGTATTTCTCTGCTTGTTAAATTCAGCCAAGGACCCAAATGGGGAATATCTATCATCTCAAATATTACTGGTATTGTGGAGATGGACAGAGGGTCTGGATGTATCTTCACCAGGAAATAAGTGCTCAGCCTGAAACTGGTGCATATTGCTCTCATTCCTGTTTCATTGGTGAAATCTAGTTATGCAGTTCAATTCAAATTTGAAGTATCCAGAAACATTATCCTACCATGTGCTCAGAGGGCAGAGTCCTGGAAGAATTTTTGAATCAACATTTGTGGAAATGGCCTCAGTTTCTGGTTCTGTCTCTTATCTTTAAAGACCAAGTCAGATACTCTAACATTCTTTTCATTGTTCTCTTTTTCACCCACTTCACACATAACTTGAATAAAGTCTCTTCCATTTTTTTGTCAAATTTGCAATCTTACTATACTACAAATACACAAAGCCTTATTCCCTGGCTCCTTGGACAGATTGATTTTCTCATCCATGTCATTCACAGAATTTCAAATTCTTTCCAAAGAATTCAACCAGCTTCTCAGAATTTTGAGAAGCAATATAGACTACTGTGAAGATGTTATAGGAACGGTAGAGGAGCAGATGTCACCGAGGTATCTCCCATTTCAGTTCTGTCTCCCATTTCATAGTTATTAGTGTTTTGACTTTTAAAAGTTATCTAGCATCCACTGGGATGCTATGACTTGTTTATGCAAAAATACTGTGGTCAAAGTATATAGTTTCTGAGGATGACGCTAAATAAATGGGTATGGCATCTCCAATGTCATTTTTACTTTTCACCAGCTAAAACCAAAACACTCAAAGGCTTTAAGAAATGGTAAGTCTCCAAGATAGAAGGTTCCTTCAACATCAGGGACCCTATCTTAGCTACTTTCCTCATTTCTGAGACAAAAATACCCAAGCTTTAAGAGAGGAAAGCTTTATGTAACTCACACTTTGTAGAGATTTCAGATCATAGTTGGCTGGCTCTAAGACAGGGTGCCATGGCAGAGGGGAATCACAGAAGAAAAGCAGTCTATGGCAGGCAGAAGATAGAAAAGACAAGCCAGAGACAAGACATCACTTCAGCTTTCTGTGCCTTATATCTTCTCAAGGCGACTCACCTTTAAGGTAGCAGCACAAACCCTAGATCCAGCCACCTCCGAAAAGCTCCAACTTGAACTTGAATTTAAAAAGTTCAAGTCCAAAGTCTCTTCTGAGATTTAAGGCAAACTCTCAGCTGGGAGCTCCTGTACAAGTGAAAAGAAAGTTGGACACTTCGACACTCCACAGGACAAAATTGACATTTCAGTTCCAAAAGATACAAAGAGGAGGATAGAAAAGAAGGAGAACAAAGCAAGCCCTAAACCCTGCATGGCAAACATTGAGTCCTATAGTTTCACGTCCAGCATCTGAGTCAATCTGGGAATTGCAAAAGTCTTGGGCGGCTCCGCCTCAGTGGGACTGCTGGTGGTTGTATCTCTCATGGCTTCTTTCTTGGGCTGGCTTTGCTTTCTCTTTGCAATTTTCTACAGTCAATTCACTTTCCTGGCTTCTTCAAATTTCTGGGGTCTCCATAGCACCTTCAGCTTCGCACTCACAGCCTCATTCACTGCCTTCTCAGGGGCACTGTCTGGTTTCCTTGGCTTTCTTCTGAAATCTAGGTGGAAGCCTTCCTGACCACACAACTCTTGTACTTTACATGTACTAAACCAATAACATGTGAATGATGCCAAGATCTGCTGCTGGCTGGAGAGTAGTCAGTCTTCCTTTTCTTTTGGCTGTAAGTGGTTTAGTGCCTATGTACCAGATCTTGAGGAACAGCTTTTCTAGGCCATTGTCATTCTAGAACACAGTGTTTTAGGCTCTCTTCAAAGAAAAGTCCTTCATTTTTGCAGTTTTGAGGCTCCAAAAGGTGGAATCCTGCTGCTTCCTATGATGTCTTCTGACCATTCTTTCTAATTCTTTTTTATTTTAATTTAATTTTTTAATAAATTCAATTTATTGGTACATTTCAGGAATACATTATGATCACATTCATCATTGGCAATTTGTACCTGTACATAATATGTCTTAGTTCTTATTTTTTTCCCATTGCAGTCCACAGCATTACTGGTGTTTCCTTTCTGGCCAAACTCTTAACATTGTAAATCATTGTATTGGGCTCTTTGCTCTTGATTCTCAATGTAGATTTGGTTGAAAGCTATGTCATCACCTCAACTTTGGACTGTCTTGAAATTTCCTCTTCTAGTTTAATTGGTCTGCCACCCTTATTTTCAGTCTCCAGCAAAGTCTCTGGACAAGAGCAAAATGCAGACAAACTTCCTGCTAAGGCATAACACACATCATCTCTAGTTCAACAGTCAGTGCAGTCCTTCTTCCCAACAGAAACCACTCATGCCTCGTCTTTACTGCCACATTTCTGTTAACACTCTGGTCTTCTAAGCTGTTGCCAGAATCTCTCATCGAGGACAGGCTCAGGTATGTCAGCTTTCCTTCTAAGCAGACATCTCTGAACTTTTCCAAACTCTTCCCACAATCCCATTCAAAGGTTCCGGAACCACATGGTCAGGTACAGTCAGAGCAATGAGCCCACTACTCTGGTTCTAAGTTCTGTATTCATTTTCTCATTGCTGAGGTACAGCATTTACTCACAGGTTAAGGAAGGAAAGACTTATTTAGCTCCCAATTTGTAGAGGATTCAGCTTGTCACTGGCTGGCTGCTGTGCACAGTGGCATGGCTGAGGGGATCACAGAGAAGAAACAGTTCATGAAAGGCAAAAACCAGCAATAGCAAATGAGTAACTAAATATGACCACAACTCTTTCTGACTCTTACTCTGGCTACCTGCCCTTATTGTGGGTAACACTCACACCCACAGCCCTAGCATCGCACTGTGAATCAATCTCAGCATCACAACCTCAACCCCAGTAGCACATAACCTAGATCCAGCCACTTTTGATAGGCCCCACCTGGAACTGTGTGAGGTTTGGGGGAGACATCTGGGTATAAGCAATAATGGACCCATAATTACCATGTGGAGAGAGGCTATCTATTCACCAGGAATGTCTGTATGAGAGTTTTACACAAGTGAGAGATTATCCAGCACTAAACTTTTAGGATTTCTTTTGAGCAGCCAACATTATCCTAACAGACATAAGGATTTACAGCATGTTCAACTCGGTCAGTATCTTAGTTTCTCTTAGGAATTTTTATTCTTCCGAGTCTGTCTCTGGTAAAACCGGTAGTACTTTTCCCTCTACTCCTATCCTTTCCTAGTAGCACATGATATTACCTGTTTTACTTCATTCAGGACAAATCCTCCAACCAAAATCTTGTTTTTCTAACCAGTGTTTTAATCTATCTGGTCACAGTTTCTGATCTTGAACTACATTCCTATAGTCCCGAAGGAATTCAGAAAATCTGTTCAACAGAATCCATTATTTGAAGAAAGTTGAGAAACCATCTTTAATTGCTTAAAGTTGCTTCTAGGGTTTTAATTTTTATTCTAAATGGATCCTCAAGTATTTCTTCCTAACACATGGCCTGCTAGATACATTTAATTGTTCGCCATCTCATTACATACATATCCACTGATATGGAAAAGCACTGTAGGGCCATGAACAGACCAGGAAACTAGAAGGTGTAGCCACTAGTTCTAACTATACCTATCAACACTGCATAACCACTTCAAAGTTTGGACCAGGAGAGTATCCTTGGAAAGATCAAGAAAACTCTTTCTACTCCTGTTCTTATATAGATCTTCACTGGTTCTATTCTTTGTGATGGGATGAAACTGGGATTTCTTTCCAAAAAAAAACTAAATGGAAAAAATTCTAGACTCAAACTCAACATTTAGACTCACAGAGTACCATAGTTTTGATTGTTTGCCTGTTAGTTACGTTGCTTTAAAGAAAATGTGTAAGCACCTATTTTTGTTTTGTTTGCTTGCTTTCATTCCTGTTAGATTTATTAGGTATCTTGAGAAAACGAGACCATCAACCTTACCTTTATTTATGCTATCCTCTCAAATATTTATTGGATCTTCAGGCCTAGAAGACAGGTTGGCTAACCTGCAACTTTTATTGATTTAGACATGTTTTTTGTTGAGCCACAAATACTGGTACTGACTGGGGCTTTCTGAGATAATGAGATGAATAAGATTGAAAAAAAATCATAGAAAAAATTTGAAGAAAATCTAAGGAAAAAGATGCTTATGGAGAGCACTGCAGAGGGACAATCCTAAAGACACTCAAGAGACAAAGCCCCTAGGCATGGCTGGCAGCAGTGGACATCTATAGCTAAAATCTCATTTCATAGCTTGATAGAAATGAAACATAAAAGGCTCTTCTCACTCCACCGAAATAGAACTATATGCTGCTTTGAGTTAGGTGCTACCTATAGTATTTGAATTACTAACTTCCAGCTCTGACTTGCGTTTGAGTAATGGCTCATAGACTGCATTGGAGACAACGCTCATCATATCCACCTGAGATCATAAACGCATCTGCCTGGATTCTCAATGTCTTGTCCATGCAATCTCATGCAGGCCTCTCACTGTGAGAACCTGACTCCGCACAGAGTCGCTGACTCCAGTATATAGGCCTTATGATGTTGGGGCAGAAACTCAGTAGACATTATGTATGGCTTTGTAGGGCTCTGCCAAAGGTAGACTTCAAATGAACTGCAATGGAGAGGAGAAAGTAGAGACTTGTTCCTTTCTGTGTGCTTATGAATCTCTCTGTGTTTCTTATAAACTTTTTGTGGACCAGCTATGCACTTCCTATGGTCTTCTTGTGCATTTCCTGTTAAGTTCTCTGTTTCCTGTGGAATTCCTGCAGATGTAGACCTCCTGTGGACTTCCTATGGATTTCCTATTTATTGCCTATGACTTCTGTGACTTCTATTCCTGCCAATGTCACTGAAGCAATAGTATTTCATCTCAGCAGTAGCAGTTCCTTTCTGTGGTAATGACTACATCCAGTTTGCAATTATTCCAGTGCTGTTCAGTGAGCTTCATTATACCACCTTAGCGACATCAGCATCAATCAGCCATTCTCCTAGTCTGGTCCCATAGAGTTCCATGAAAGTTCTCCAAGTTTTAATAATTTTAGCCTCTTCTTATTGTTCCTGTAGCATAGCAGTGATGACTGGTTCTTTTATTTGCTTTTCCTGTGAAAACTTCTAGTTACTTAGTTAAGAACTCTATATTTAGTTTAAAAATCATTTTCATTAAATTCTCTCAGTAACTTTTGTCATGTATTGTTCTGATTGGACTTGATTAACATATTCTTTTTTTCATTTATTGAGTTTATTGCTATCTTTTAGATATACATTTGATCACATTCAACATTATAAACTTATACCTGTGTATGGTATATTTTGATTCTCATTTTTACTATTTCTCTGCCCTCCTTACCATCTATACATAAACTTTGCTTCCATTTAAAAAATTTTTACCCTATTTTTTTTCCTTTCTCTTCTTTACTTGCCCCTACTCTGTATTTCTCTTTCCCTTTGAATATTTTCTCCCTGTTTCACAATACCTATCATACATTCTGGACTTCATTTACACCTTTAGTTTCTCATACTAGAGAAACAATATGGTATTTACACATCTGTGTTCTATTTATTTCACTTATGAGCATGGTATACCACTCTTATTGGGTGGTTTATAAGTTTCTATTTGTTTAATACATTTATGCACACACATACTATATATTTAGTTAAGAGAAGAGTATCTGAGTTTATTTTTTAAAAAAATTGAACTATGTTCTTTGTTGAACAAAGAAATTCTTTCATTTTTCATCTGGCTTTAAATATGAAGAATAAATAAATAACAAAAATAATTGTCATACCAGAACCAACTAGCCTTCTTTATAACTGTTCACATTTGCATAGGGTTTCATTTGTTTAATGATGACCAATTTCTAGACTTGTTAGCTATTTCTAACTTTTTTGCATTTATAGGAAAATGTAAAAGTATATGAATATATGCAAGCAATGCTTAGATGCATGTTTGAGTATACATCTTTAAGATAGATTCCAAGTACAAGAACAGTTTAAACAGCATATACATTTAAAAATATTTTTGAATCCAGCATGTTTCCCCAAGACTTTATCATTATGATTGTCAGTAGCATAAGGTTGTGCCCATCTGTTTTCTTCCCTTTATGAATTCCTAAAAGCTCTTTAATATTCTAGAAATAGTATTGGTTCTCTGTTTCTTCCTGGGAAACCAAAGCAAGTTCTTACCTGCCATGTTGGATCAATTTCTTCTGTTATCAGTTCTCTTCATTGGCCTCAATATTCACCTTTTAATGAATTTCAAAATAGTCTGTTGCCAACTGTCTTGCTTTTAGTCTTTAATTGTTTTTTTTTAAATTTTTTAATAGCATAGTTAAATGCTTTAAATGTTTTTTTCCCCTTTTGGTGGGTTCCTTCTTCTTAAAAGATGAAGTCTTACAAGGAATATCCGTGAAAAGACTGTGACCAAGGCATAATAATAATTGCAATAAAAATAGCCAACATTTATTGAGCACTTATATGCTTTACATCAAGTTAAGTGTTTTATATTGAATATATAATTCAACACTTACAATAACTCCCTTATTTTATAGGTCAGGAAAAAGGACCTTAGTGTAGTTAAGTTTCTTGCCCAAACCACAAAGCTAGCAAGTAACAGAACCAGAGTTGACATGTGAGCTGTTTGATTTCTTTAATTAATAATGAGTTTGATCATGTCTGGATGCACTGACGGACCATGCAGTGTTGTAGGCAGCCCCCAGGATCCTGGCCTTCTGTGACGGGTCAGGAAGAAGTCTTCCTATACAAATAGGAATATCCGTAGTGAAGAGTGAGTTGATTGCATATAACTCATGTAAGCAATAGGATATTGTACACTAAGTGAGTGGCTCCAAGTGTGTCTCTCAAAAGATGTTCTGACTTTTGTCTTGGTCTCTCTAGGATCAGTCTCCTGTCACCAGCCAGTGCGAATGAGCCAGGGGATAGAAATACTTACAGAGGTGCTATTGTTTAGATTGCAATCAGACAGTTAATGAAAAGGCAAGAAGGTAAAGCAGGGAGAGAGACAAAGAGAGAGAGAGAGACAGAGAGAGACAGAGAGACAGACAGAGAGAGAGAGAAAGAGAGAGATTGAGAGAGAGAATAGGCACAGAGACTCTAGCTAGAGAAGCAGTAAGCCATGTGCTTGCACTGTAGAAGCCTCGAGCAGGTTAGACACAATCTGAGAGGAAGAAGCAGGATCCCATCAGACTAGCATTGACAGAAGTTGGTTTAACAGAACTCACCTGTTAAAAGAAGTAATACCACTAGATTTAATTCTTTCTTGCTAAGGCTTAACACATAATTTTTTCTATGTTTTCATTAGAGCAAATTGGTCATACAGGCTGATGAGGTTTCATGAGCTGATTCATCCATGTTCATAACATGCTTCGATCACCTCCTCCCATCCATTCCCCCCATGCACTACCCTACTTTCTAGTTTCACAGTTTTGGGGGAAAACAGTGTAATGCATTTTGATCTTATTCATCCTTGTATTATCTGACTTTATACCTCC